>JAIUZE010001731.1:0-52793 GCA_022085475.1 Heliosperma pusillum
GGATCACCCTAGATTATGATAATTTTCTGATGTGGGATAATATACTATTTATATACGTAGCATATTTACAGCCGTGTATTATATTTCAATGTGGGACAAATAAATTATTAAGTAGTACACCATAAAAATTATTACTTATATAGGATACTCAGTATATATATTTACTACAAATACATTATTTTTCAATGTGGGACTAATAACACATTAAGTAGTTTATCATCAAAATTATTATTTATGATACTTTTCTAAATTAATTTTTAATAATGTAAATTTCATTATTATGACGATTATAATACAAATTTTTAGAACTCTTCAACACAATACTTAAGAGACTTAAAAAATTGTGGGTTTATACCTAAGTTCAAGAATGACTAATATTTATAATCATAGAATCACTATATGTTATAGTAATTTTTTGATGTGGGACAATTTACTATTTATATGTAATATATTCACCATACATACATAATTCTTCAATGTTGGACTAATAAAAAACTAAGTAATACACCATCTTTTTCTAGAATAATAAAAAAATATTTTAAAGGTCACTTATTATATTTTAAAAGTCTATTATTAACAATATAAAAAAGATGATCATATTTATGATCACTCCACCTTATGATAATTTTTCAATATGGGACAATTTTACTATTTATACATAATATATATTCATCAGTCACCATACTTACATTGTTTTTCAAATAACACATTAAATAATTTATCATCAAAATTATTATTTATGATACTTTTCTAAATTAACTTTCAATGATGTAAATTAAACTATAGTTTAAATTATAATACAAATTTTTAAGAGCTCTTTAAGACAATATGTAAGAGGCTCAAAAGATTTTGGGTTGAAACTTATTTTCCAAATATGATTCCTATTTGTAATCATAAGATCATCCACCTTATGATAATTTTTTGATGTGGGATAATTCTACTATATAAGTAATATATTCACCATACATACATTATTTTTCAATGTGGGACAAATAATATACTAAAAATTACACCAAGTAAGTGCAAATAAGTAGTATGAGTTTCTATACTTTCAGGGTTTTTTTTACCACAAACGTAACTATATTATCTTCATAATTTTTGTTATGATACTTCAATTTTTGTAATAATACTTTTATAAATTAATTTTTGATGATGTAAATTTAACAATTGTGGAGATAATAATACACAAACTTTTAAGAGATCTTTAAGAGAATACTTAAGAGACTTAAAATATTTCACTTTGATACATAAGGTCAAAGGATTATTCCTATATATAATTATAGGAAATTTTACTTTGATATATAAGGTCAAAGGATGATTCCTATATATAATTATACGATCACCTACCTTATGTTAATTTTAAGATGTGGGACAATTTTACTATTTATACATAGTATATTCATCACATCTACAAACTTTTATGAGATCTCTAAGACAATTTTTAAGAGATTCAAAAAAATTTGGGTTAATACATAAGGTTTAAGGACAACACCTATTTATATTCATAGGATTAGCCACTTTATGTTATTTTTTCCGATATGGGATAATTCTACAATTTATACGTGATATGTTTACCACATCTTATTTTTCAATGTGAGAAAAATAATATATTAAGTAATACACCATCTTTTTCATTATAAATATATATTTTTATTATTTTTATTTTATATAATAATTAAAAGATTATCCACTTAATTTTTTATATCCAAAGTATTATTTATGAATCTTTCCTAAATTAATTTTTTATGATGTAAATTTCATTATTGTAAAGATATTAATACAAACTTGTAAGAGATCTCTAAGACGATACTTAAGAGATTCAAAAGATTTTGGGTGGATACATAAGTTCCAATTATGACTCCTATTTATAATCATAGGATCACCATATCTTAAGGTAAATTTTCGATGTGGGACACTTGTACTTTTTATATGTAGTATAATCACCACACATATGTTATTTTTCAATGTGAGACAAATAATATACTAAGTACTACATCATATTTTTCTATAAATTAATTATCTCTTGAATACTACTAAACCATTATACTAATATTAGAATAATAAAAAATATTTTAAAAGTCATTTATTTAATTTTTATATACTTAGGTTATTGTTATATGATCTTATAAATGATATGGTAGTAAAAAATACAAAATTTATACTCTAATGAAAGCATTTTTCGTCAAGAATCCAAATATATAAGTTTCGAAATGTTTTGCATTATATTTTTTTTGTCAGATTGATAATCAATTTTTTCTTACGTAAATAATAGTTGTGATATCAAAATATTACATAGTATCTTTTTTGTAATCTTGGAAGATCTTAAAATATACTTTCCAAAAATTAAAAAAGATGATGTTGACCAATATAATTGCTCGAAAAAAGCCTCTTATATATATATATATATTGATAATAATAATAATAATTAATATTATAATAATATAAATCATTATTAATAATAATATTATAATGATATTATTTAATAATAATCTAATCAGATGTATAAAAAAATAAAACAATAATATAAGAATAAATATTACAATAATAAAATACTAATATAATTGATAACATTATTAATAACAATATATATAGTAATAAATATATTTATTACTAATCAATGATGTTATATGATAAGGAAGTAGGACAATAACCTAGTTACCAGTGAGTCTATATTTTGACAAATGTTGTTCTTGAGTTACCAGTGAGTCTATATATTCCCTCTTTACTTAGTTAGACGGATTCAATATCGAGTTAGCATGCGTCTCATGTTTTGTGCTATTTAGATTTCTTTTTTATGTTAGGGGTCTTCTCTGGACTCCTTTGTAGATTGTTTTAGGACCTTGTATTCCGCTCCTATTTTCTAATATATGGTCCTATGATATTTCTGCAAAAAAAAAAAATATATTTAAACATTATAATAATAATAATAATAATAATAATAATAATAATAATTACTATTATTAATAATAATATTAATAATAATAATAATAAATATTTTCCTAATAATATTCATAATAATGAATATATCAATAAAATATAAAATATAATATTAATAAATATTAATAATACTAATATTTCCATTAATCGTAATAATATAAAAATAAATTAATGTATTAAACATAAATATAATAATATAAAGAATAATTATAACGGTGATATAATAATAATAATAAAATAAATTTTTAAAATATAAATATAATAATAATAACAATATTAAATGAATTAACATAATAATAACAATGATAAGAATAATAATCATAATAACGTTGAAATAAAAGAAATATGAACTAAATTGAACTGAACTGAACTTAATAGAGCTGAACTGAACTGAACTGAACTTAATAGATCTGAACTGAACTGAACTAAACTTAATAGAGCTGAACTGAACTGAACTGAACTTAATGAAGCTGAACTGAACTTATATGAACTGAAATTAAGTCCAAAAGAACAGGGCCTTATAGGAGTTGAACTGAACTGAACTGAACTGAACGTATAGGAGCTGAACAGAACTGAACTTATAGGAGCTGAACTGAGCTGAACTTATAAGAGTTGAACTGAACTTATAGGAGCTGAACTTTTCTGAACTTAATTTTACTTAATTGAATAAAATTTATAGAATCTAAAATTTACTAAACTGAACTTTATTACATAAGGTAAGATAATAACATAATTCTAATTTATATACATTGGTTTGTTCAAATAAATTGGTTTGTTAAAATAGATTACTGCGTTTACATCATCTTTATCTGTATCTTTATCTTTTGGAAAGGGCTGTCATAAAAAAAGGGTTATTTAATGAGAATACTCTAAACTATTAGGGTGCTTCTCAAAATACTTCAAACTCTATTTTAACTAACAATAAAACTGACTATTACGCCCCTTCTCTATAAACATAATTGATGTTTTTGTAACTTGTTATAGCAGGTAAATATGAGGGCTGACCCACCATTTTCCATTTTTATCAGTCTTCATCTTTCCTTAAATCTATTCTTCCTTCCACTGCACTTTCTTTTTGTTTCAAACCATTTAGTAAGCCATTCAAATCAAACAATTACCATTACAATTTACAAATATCGACTTCAACCAACATTACAATTTACAAGTTATACAAAGCTTCCATCCCACATTGAAATTTTTGCGAAACTAAGGCTCAATGATTGCATAATGCAAAGCTACAGACTTATTTATATTCGGATTCATGGCTTCCGTCTACGGTATCAACGATGAGGAAGGTGAGGGTTCTCCGTAAACCCTAGAAATTTCCCATCAAATTTTATTACGTTTTCACAGAAAGAGCTGATTTTACTCAAGAGGATTAAAGAAGTTGAGCAAAGTATGATGAATTAGAAAAATTAAGGTTTGTAAAGCTGGAGAAAGGATTGAATTGAAACCATAGAAATTGGAATTGAAATTCAAATTAGGTTGTAAAAAAGGGCCGATTGTTGTGAGGATTGAAGAAATTGAGCAAAGTGTGATGAATTGATTCGGAGGAAAGGTAGATTGATGGATGACACCAGAAGAACTAATACCCAGAAACGCAGAGAGGTATGGAAGAGTTAAAAGAGAGAGGGAATAAGGGGGTTAAAAAAAGGTGTACAAGAATCGTTCACCGGCTAAACAGGTACCCAGTCAACCAATTCTAGTACAAGGGAAAGGGTATAATAATTGGTTTTATTGTAAGTTAAAATTGAGTTTGAAGTATTTTAAGAAGCACATTTATAGTTCAGATGATTCTCATTAAATAACTCTAAAAAAATATACTCTAAAACATAAGGTAAGATAATAACATAATTCCGATTTATGTACATTGGTTTGTTCAAATACATTACTACGTTTACATTACGATAAAAAAAATAAATCACATATTACATCGTTTTCTAATCATCTATTTCCATATCATCATCTTCCTCATCACTTTCTTCTTCATCTTCACTATCACTCGTAACAACGAATCTATTGACTCGCCAAATGTCTTTTTACTAACTTGTTTCGTACCTTGAACATGACCTTTTTCCGCTTATCATCAAACATGCCCAAATCTACTGTTCCTTGAATATTCACGTCATGTTGTATAATAGGTATTCCAAGAGTATGCATCCTTATAAAATTATGGAGTGTGAATGTATAAATAATAATAGACATTTGATACTTTTGTGACATTCGGGGCATATTTTTTAACACCCACCTTTTTTTCAATTGACCAAATGCCATTCCAATAATTAATGTCAAATGTTTTTATATCGTTTTTCATAAATAATATATTCCGTATAACTTTTCTAAACTTAATTTGTAAGAATTGAATTTTTCTGAACTGAACTTATAAGAGCTGAACTGAACTAAACTGAACTTATAGGAGCTGAACTGAACTTATAGGAGCTGAACTGAGCTGAACTGAACTTATAGGAGCGGAACTGAACTTAAAGGGGATGAGTTTAAGTCCAAAAGAACAGGGCCTAATTGTTCACTCAATTACTCAAATGTCTTTGGGGTTTTTATCGTGTACCCCTGTATTTTCTCGGATTCTAACATATACCCTCAATTTTTAAGAAACATCTGATATATCTCTAAACTCTCGTATTAATTTCTAGGATACCCCTAGTATCCAAATTTGAGCTTTTTAATGCTTACATATTGTCACAAAAAGTTGTATATTGATGAGTAAATAAGGATTTTATTGATGGTGACACGTATTTTTAACGAATAATAAACTAAAACCGCCAAAATATAATAGTTAGAATTGTAAAACTTTACTAGCATTTAGGGTATTTGTAGAACAATTTATTAAGTTTAGGGGTATTCGGTGTGATTTTGAAAAACCGAGTGTATATCGTAGAATCTGAAAAAATACAAGGATAAATCATAGAAAAACCCAATGTCTTTTCTAGGTTTCATATGGCTTCCTTATTTTACTCAGCAATAATTTTAAACTCGTGATTGAATATTTTATGAAAGCTACCTATCTAATAATTTTACTCATCCCGTCACGAATGAGAATTTGTGTTAAAAATAAAACACAAATTTTCATTTAAAACAGATAGTCTTGGGTAAATTCATACCATATTACTTTATTGTTCCCTAGAAAAAATATTAAAAGTTTTGTCTTTATTACCATCATGTGTCCATGTGTAGTATTTGACCTGTCTTAACCCTTACACGGATAGTACACGTCCTAAGCAAGACAAACTGTTAATAAAAATTGGCGAAATAGTTAAGTGGTGAAAATAAATGATATACATGATGCAGTTGCCTGGGATAATGAATTATAATCACAATCTTTTATATCAGTTATAAACATATATATTCGATAAACTAAAGCCAACTATATATATTCGATAAAACTATATATTCGATAAACTAAAGCCAACTATATATATTCGATAAAACTATATATTCGATAAAACTATCATCTTACAAAAAGTCGCTCCCTTAAATCTACACATTCAGAGATGATATCTCTTTTTACCAGATTAATTTTGTAACACCCGCAAATTTTGAGTTAGACTTTTATAATTTAAATATTTTTTTTATTATGGTTATTTTAGTTTTAGTGAAGTAATCAATCGTATTTTAGATAGATGGGAGTAACTGTTTCTTAATTATTCATTTGGAGTTTAAAATTGGATTCTATGCGAAATTTTAGTATATAATCAATCCACTTTAGTTTTGGTCCAAGTTGAGTCAAGTTGGGCCTCAATAACATGATTATCTTATGAGAACTATTCCACTTCATTAATTCCATATACAGATTCATATTTTCTTCTATCATAAACCCTAATTTAAAACTCATCTTTCTCACTTCGAAATCTCATATCTCATTCGTTCCTTCACCAAATCGTTCCATTCTTGCGCCAATCTTCATCTGTTATCGTTTTCTTTCTTTCCACGAAAGAAAGTCTTGCCTTTGTTAATCTTTAAAACCCCAACTTTTCAGTTAGAGTTTCTCATAATTACTAATCTCAAACCAGTGCAAATTGCACGTGTATTCTTTTTAAAATTGGTTATTATAAAAAAAAAAGTTACATCATTTAAGATGATGTTTATATGAATTAATTATCCCCTTTTAAATTGGATCTACCTAATGTTAAATAAAGAAGAAGATTAATGTGAAGATGGTGACGGTGGAAGGAGACCAGAAAAGAAGTTAGGGAAGGGGATAAGAAAAAGAGAAGCAATCTCCTTTTTTTGTATGATTTTGAGAGGATTATCTCCCCCATCTTTCTCTCACTACATTTCATTATAACTACCTCCCATTTGAGTGGTCAAGATTATTATGAGAGTCTATTGAGAATGAAAAAAAATGTAACTACCTCCCATGTGTAGTTGAAAGTGCAATTATAGCATTCGCTAAAAAAATATGGTACCACTTTGTAACACTTCATCTAACAAAAGCCTTACCAAGGCCTACCTTAGCAAACGGACTGTTGGAGCTAGTGTCCTCCACAGTTAGTGTGACAACGTGTATAAATCTCTTACAGGTTCACAGGGTATACTTAGTATTCTTATCAGTTGATTAACGTTTATCGATAACGGTTGGCTTGCTAGAAGTTTGACGTTATTGTCATTTTAATGGCGGTGATCAACTGGTCCCTAAAAGTCACACCTAAAGGATGTGTTTGAAAGATATGATTATATGAAAAATATGATCATATTGATGCCTTATATGACTAAAAGGTTAGTCGATGTATATGACTAAAAGGTTAGTCAATGTAATGATGATACGATTATTTAATACGATTAAATAATACTGGCTGAGACAAATTAAATGTTAATTCGTAATTGAATATAAACTGTTATATCTAATTAATGTATATAATGTAATTATTTAATACGATTAAATAATGTAAGCTTAAACGAATTAAATGTTAATTCGTGATTAAATATAAACTGTTATATTTAATTAGCAAAATATAAATATAAGATGTTTATAATTGACGTATATATGATAATAATACATACACAAATTATACATTAAATAAATAAAAGAAGGAAGACTCCTGTCTTGACTATACTTCCTAAAACAAGTAGAAGAAAAAGAGGGAGACTCCTCCCTCTACTAGACCTCTACTTGCACGGCCAAAAGAGGAGGAGGAGAGTCTCATATAAACTCTTCTTCTCTACATGATTCATCATTCAAAACTTGACACAAAAAAAAAAATCATCAGTAATTTTTATTCTTTCTAGCACTAGAAAATGCATATCTCAGAGCATCTTGGGTGCAACAATTAGGAGAATATCGATTTCGATATTTGTTCTTAGGCCATATTGCTACGACCAAAAGGTTGATTCTAATCTTTATGCTTTTCGTTTATGACTCGTATTTCATATATTATAATTTCGTATAATCCTTAAATTTCATGTATGAAATATACCGATATTTCCCACAAGTGGTATCAGAGCCAAGGCTACGAAATTATTTTATATGATTTTTCATGAATCATGAAATTTTTTTTATTTCGGTCCAACTTTTTTTTTATTCGGCTGGTTTTTTTTTCTTTGATTTTGATTCTTGTTTTCATTTTGATTTATTGATATTGTTGTTTTAATATGTTAAGATGACAATATGATAAATTTGTAGATGTTTTAATTTAATAAGGATTAAATTAGAATGTAAATGGGAATTGTTTTGAATGTTTATGAACATTTGTTTTGCTATATATTTTCGGTATACATGATGTTAAATTGTTGTTTTACATCATGATTCATTAATTTTAATGATGTTCAAATCAATTATGATTAGTCAAATATTAAGATAATCGATTTAATCATGATTTAGATATTCATTTTAATTTGTTAAATTGAATCATCTAGTTTGTATCAATGTTTAATAATGATTGAATGTTGATAATTGTACCGATCTTGAAATATTAACAAATTCAAATTAAATAAATAATAAAAAAAAAAACAGCCCGTGGCTGCTGTTTAATAAAAAAAAATTGCTTTTTTTGTTTTTCTTTTAAGTTGGCCGAATTTTTTGATTTATGCATTATATTGATAATGTATAATTGTTGTTGTGAAAAAGTTCACAACTTTTGGATACCCAATTATTTTAAAAAGGTTTAAAATAATGTTGGATTAATTCATATTATACGATAATATGAATTAAAATTGGATTATGGTTGATTGGAATTATTGTGAGTAGTTAAGGAATTATCACATAATTTTAATCATTTTAATAGGTGGTTTGGATAAATTATTCTACATAATTAAGGAATTATGTCTTGAATGATTAATTTATTGTTGATGCATTTTATTTTGTTGAATGATTTGTTGAATGGTTTATTTACGTATTTTTGCAATTGGTTGTAATTTGTATTACCTATTGTGGCCTTAGTTGATTATGTTTTCGTAATGATGGAAACATGATCTTAATGTAATTTTGAGATCTCGAATCTCCTTTTGTTTTCTTTGAAATTATGTTTTTAAATTAGAATGTAAATAGGTTTATATTTTATAATTTATTAAATGTAATTTGAGAAGACTAAAGATGGAGATCGGATTGCTCACTCCCGCTACATGGACCAAGATGGAACATCAAGACAAGCTTTTCGGGTCCAAATGGATGGATTCCAATGTTGTATTTTGTTCATTTTTGTAGATAGGCCACACTAGGACTTTGTAATTTTACGTATTTTTCGTTCTTGTTGCTTTTCATCACATGATAGTTAGTGCATCATATTCCACCTAAACCAAACCACCTACTACTAAAATGCATGAAAATTGACTCATATAGTTTGGATGTTAGTTATCATGGACATAAAGATGTCACACGAATTTTAAGCCATCATCTTAGTTTGTTCATTCTCGCATGCTAGATATTCGTTCACTTAAAATGAATTAAAATAAAGTTGATGGGATCTTCCTCTAAAACCTAAAATTGAGACTAGTCTTTATAGGCCAAACTACTATGAATCCTTTCTTCGTCGGTAGCCATATAGGACATTACTCTCCATATGACCCCTTCTACGTTGGGTAAGTAGTATGTGTTGACTTATTTTACCTCAACATTATAATCCGAAGAGTTTCTCGTGATTATGATGGACTAAAGATAAAATGTTATCGACCAAGAATTCTAAAGGTAGAATTAGCCAAAAGGTTGGTTTATCAATTTACAGATAATTGAGTCTTGGGATCATTTATATAATTCTTGAGGGAGGTCAATTGTATAAATGCTTGAGTCTTCGCATTAAACAAGTTTTGCACTAGACTTAATTCATATCGATGAGTATGCTTATTATTAAATTTTTCTTCTTTTTCGCAGTGTAGAATTCGTCTTATATTGATAATACTGCTATAACAAATGGCTGGCCATAATGATGTCCCTATGCCAAGTACCACACTCGCACGCGAGTCCTGGATTAAAACCTTCATGGACCACATGAATCAGTCCACGCAACTGAAGAATGACGAGTCCAACTTTGCGGATTGGGAGGCGGCATTACGGAATGCAGCCATTGCTGACGGCAAGCTCCAGTACTTGACTGAGCCAATACCGCCAAACCCAGGCCCCAATGCAAGAGCTAACGAGTCATTTGCTTATAATGACTTCGTTATGGAAGAGGGTGCGATAAAGAACGTACTCATCTTTGCAATGGAACCCAATTTGCAAAGACGCTTCATTGGCCAAGGTGCAAATAAGATTTTCACCACGCTCACTAACGAGTTCTTAAAAGCACCGAGAATCGTTACTTATGAGCATACATGTCGCTTCTTTGAGGCGAAACTCCAGAAGGGCCAACCGGTTAGCCCACCCATTCTTGATATGATTGAGAATGTCGAGAAACTGGAGGCATTTGATTGCAAAATCAGTGAGAGCATAGTCATTAACCGTGTGCTTCATTCACTTCATGATGGTTTTGCCCTTTTCAGGGCAAACTACTACATGAATGACATGAAGAAAAGTCTTCATGAGCTACACTCACTTCTCGTACAGACCGAGAAGGATATGAAATTGAGTGGGAGCATGAAGCAAGATGTTCTCATGATTTCCAACAAGAACAAAGGTAAGGGCAAGGCTCATGGCAACCTAAATGTAGGGAAGCCAAAGTTTAAGAGGTCAGGAAAGGGTAAGAGTGGGCCTGGTGAGACTAGTAGCTCACAAGGCAAGGCAAAGAGCAAGGACAGTGACATTGAGTGCCACCATTGCCACAAGACTGGGCATTGGAGGAGGAACTGTCCCGTGTACTGTGAGGACATAAAAGCAGGCCGCGTCACTCCTGTTGGTATGTCATCTTATATTCATATGATTGAGATTAACCATGCAAGTTCCGGAACTTGGGTACTTGATACTGGTTGTGGTTCTCATCTGTGTAATCATTTGCAGGGCCTAAAAAACATCACACCTCTCGCAAAGGGTGATGTGGACCTGCAAGTCGGGAATGGAGCAAAAGTTGATGCAGTCTCAATGGGAACATACGTAATCCAACTCCCGAGTGGATTTGAGTTGTATTTATATCACTTTTACTATGTACCCAGTTTATCTAAGAACATTATTTCTGTTTCCGTGCTTGATAAAGACGGTTTTTCATTTTCAATAAAAGACAATAGCTGTATTTTCTCTTTGAATGAAATGATTTATGGCAAAGCAGTTTCCATGAATGACATTTATATCTTAGATCAAACAACAGACATATTACACATGAATAATAAGAAAGTAAAGGTTGGTGACAAAGATCAAACTTATCTATGGCACTGTCGTATGGGACACATAAATGAAAAACGTGTAAAGAAGCTCATTGAGAATGGGACTATCTCCCCATTTGATTACGAATCATTTGGCACATGTGAATCATGTCTTATCGGCAAAATGACTCGAATTTCCTTCAAAGGTGTTGGAATGCGTGCTAGTGACCTATTAGAACTCATACATACTGATGTATGTGGACCTATGTCAATCAACGCAAGAGACGGCTATAGATATTTTATCACTTTCACGGATGATTTGAGTAGATACGGATATGTCTACTTAATGAAGCATAAAAGTGAGTCCTTTGAAAAGTTCAAGGAATTCCAGAATAAGGTTGAGAACCAACTGGAAAGAAAGATTAAAGCACTTTGATCAGATCGTGGTGGCGAATATCTTTCAAATAAGTTTGATCAACACCTTAAAGACAGTGGTATAGTATTACAGTTAACTCAACCTGGAACACCTAAATTAAATGGTATGTCCGAACGGAGAAATCGAACATTACTTGATATGGTTCGATCCATGATGAGTCACACGGTAGTACCTGATTCACTATGGGGTTTTGCTCTTTTGTCAGCTGCTCTTATACTTAACCGAAGTCCGTCTAAAGCTGTAGACAAGACACCATATGAGATATGGAAGGGAACGGTCCCTAACTTGTCCTTTATTCGGGTTTGGGGCTGTGAGGCTTATGTCAAGTGGAGACACGAGGATAAGCTCGGCCCGCGATCGGTCAAGACATACTTTATTGGTTATCCAAAAGGAATGTTTGGTCATTACTTCTACTCGCCTACCGAACATCGAGTTTTTGTTGCGGCTAGTGTGGAGTTCTTAGAGAAAGAGTTTCTCGAGAACAAGTCAAGTAATAGAACCTTCAATCTGTCGGAGATTCAAGAACCAACAACCGAGCAACCGATGGAGGAAGATGTTCCTTCAACTTTTGATACGGTTAATATTGCTCAGGAACCTAGGAGGTCGAGTAGAGTCTCTATTCCTCCAGACAGATACATTGGTATGGTCGAGGAGAATGATAGAGATGCCATTTTACTCCTAGAGAGTAACGAACCCGCTACCTATAAAGGTGCCATGACCTGTTCCGACTCTAAGCTATGGCTTGAAGCCATGCAATCCGAGATGGACTCAAGTGCACGGATTGCATTATGATGAAATTTTTGCACCTGTAGTTATAATGCGTTCCATTCGGATAATCTTAGCGATTGTCGCTTTTCATGACTATGAAATTTGGCAGATGGATGTGAAAACCGCCTTCTTAATTGGTTATTTGGAGGAGGAATTGTACATGGTACAACCCGAAGGTTTCATTGATCCTAAAACCCTTAAGAAAGTTTGCAGGCTTAAGCGTTCCATTTATGGACTTAAGCAAGCTTCTCGGAGTTGGAATCATCGATTCGACCAGGTGATAAAAGAGAATGGTTTCACTTGATCGGTCAAGGAACCATGCTTGTATGTCAAGTCGAGTGGGAGTAAGATTGTGATAAGTGAATATTTGTATGATTTTAATCCCCAATTTAGCTCGGTTTTGTATGTCATTTGTGCTTTGTTAAGCCACTTTATGAGCTAATATCGTCTTCTAGGCAAATTCCTATGTTCTAACCTGTTTTGTAGGGAAAGTGACGTTTCTACGCCCTTTTTCTATATTCCCGAGCATTTGCCTAGAACCCGACGATTTGAAGAAGCAAGCTTGACCAAGTCAAAGGCATTTCAAGAAGGTTCACTGATTCAAAAGAGAGAAGAAGCAAAGACGGTTTCGCAGTTGTCAGAAGACCGATCAGTTAGGCGAAGAAATCATCACTTTACATCAAACCCTATCAACAAACCCGACTCAAGAGGTCAAGGGGGATAATGAAAGTCAAGTCATATGCAAGGGGAGATGAAACGAAAGTCAAAACATCCAGATTACAACTTACCCGATCGGGTAAGTGGTGTACCCGATCGGGGACGTCTGCTGATCCGAGCTTTTGCTTCGACTTCCTCATTTTTGTCCTATGTGATGAATGCATGACCCCTTCCCCACGAAACCCTACTGCTATATAAAGGATGCATCAGCCACACAATTCCATATACTTCACACTCTTCTCTTCTTTACATTTCTCTCTTTAAAAAAACCCTAGATTAGGAGGAGAGAAACCTAGCCTCTCTTCTCTCATTTTCTTCTTCTTTTTGTCCTTACTTTCTTAGTTTATTTATATCTTTTCTACATCAAATCCTTAGCTTAGATCAATAAGAATTCCTTCCTTGTAATCTACTTTATTTGGTTCAAGTATTGTAATTCGTGGATCGACT
This sequence comes from Heliosperma pusillum, assembly GCA_022085475.1. NCBI lineage: Eukaryota > Viridiplantae > Streptophyta > Magnoliopsida > Caryophyllales > Caryophyllaceae > Heliosperma > Heliosperma pusillum. Next base: position 13,988 of record JAIUZE010001731.1, read on the forward strand.
ATTCTATGCAAGGAATTTCTATTATGGTTGTTTATATTTCATCACTTTCGTTGTTGATTGTCATCTAGGTATTCCTATTTTATCCTTTGTTTAAAGTCTTTATGTTTCTTATTTGATTGTTATTTTCCATCCATGTTATCTTACATTCATTTTAGTATCGTTATGATCGTCATTTCATTTCATTAGATTATCAATTTAGCGTCGTTATTATCGCCATATAAAGAGTCTTAAAATATTGTCAAAATCAAATAAACATGTCTATCCTAGTTTTTAATATTAACATCATCTTAGATTTAAACATATACATGAGTGAGTAGTCGTTTTTCTAGGGTGTAGGGTAGCCATGTAGGTTGATTAAAAGATGATAATTGGATAAAAGAAATTGTGCTTTTAAAACATTGTGTCTATGCATGTTTGGACTATAACGATAGTTAACGATTCCTGATCAAAATCATTGACTAAAATGGAATTCGTTTCCAAGGTAGAGATACGTGAATTGAATAGACAAAGCATGACATGGTAGATTATACCTAGTAAATTGCATAGAAGCCTGCTAGACCATCTGATCTATGATTGTAATGAACACATCATTCTTACGAACTCACATTAAATTCTTTGCATGTTCTAAATCCAATTTCATCAATATGTTAATCTACATGTGTGAACCTACTTCCCTAGATTCCTTCTATCATTGTTAGGGGGTGTTTGGTTGGAGGTTTTGGAATGGATTGGAATGGATTCAATCCATTCTAGTGTTTGGTTGGACGCTTTTGGAATGGAGTTAGATACCTAATGAATTCTAACTCCATTCCAAACCCCTTGAATCTCATACCCATATATATACCCAAGATTCTAACTCCATTCCAACTTATTACTATATTTTATCCATTCCATGACTCAACCAAACACTTATGAACAAGTATGGGGTTCTAACTCCATACCTCTATGATATTAGAATCCTTTTCAACCCATTCCAATACGTTGAACCAAACGCCCCCTTAATTCATCACTTGCTTTATTGTTTTCATTTTGAATTGCTTTTATTCCGTTTTTCATTTATGCTTTTCATTAGTTTAGAAATCAAAATCCCAAAACCCAGATACTCGTTAGATAAGACCCAATTGCAAGACATTTCACATTCTATAGGAAACACCATCTCCCTGAGGATCGACCCCTACTTCCCTAATTACATTAATTTGTTATTAGCCTAGTCTGGGTAATTATCTTTGACCAGGACTTGCGACAGGTTCGATCAAATTTTGGCGCCGTTGCCGGGGAGCACGGTTTAGTTTTCCTTTTTCGTGTGATTTTTATCGCAATTAGTTTTATCTAGTCTTTAGGAACCCAAAGTCCTTCAGACCTCTCTTGATTTTTCATCTTAGCTTTTCAATCTTATGCCCAGATCTTCTAGACTAGGGACGCCGATCTCTTTAGACCCCGATCTAGAAAGGACTCTGCGTAGGAGACTAAAGCTATTCAACAAAATCTCAAAAGCTTCTGATACTTCCAATTTAGACCATATTCGTGAGAATTACTCGGATATTTTATCTAATCTTGAAGGAGAAGAAGATCCATTCTCATCTCCATTCTCAAAAACCAATCAGCTTTCAAACAACACTCCATCTTCATCTTCACAAAAGAAAATGGTTCGACTTTCAGACCATTCCAAACCAACTGCAGATACACTTCTAAGGGGTATTGCTACACCCCAAATCACAGCCCGAAACTTTGAAATCAAACCTGCCTTCATCAATTTAATAGAAAGAAGTCAATTTGGTGGCAATGCCAACCTTCTTATTCAAAACTTCTGTGACTATTGCTCCACAATTAGACAAACTGGAGTATCCCAAGAGCAGATTAGGGAAATGCTCTTTCCCTTCTCTTTAAAAGGAAAGGCTAAACTTTGGATCAATAGTGTTGACCGCGTTGCCTTAGGAATAACCAACTGGAATAGTCTAGCTCTTGCTTTCTATCAAAAGTACTTCCCACCAGAACGAACCGCACTCTTACGGAGTCAAATCACTGGATTCCGTCAGAGAGGCGATGAAAGCCTTTATGAGGCATGGGAAAGGTACAAAGAATTACAAAGAGAATGCCCTCATCATGGCCTTGATTCATGGTTCTTAGCTATCACCTTCTACAACGGTTGTTGTGGCGAATCGCGTCGTATCCTCGACTCCGCTAACAATGGTCGTTTTGATCAAATCGATGTAGAAATAGCTAGTGCAACTATCGAGTCAATGGCAATTCACGACTCTCTGTATAGCAACTCACGTGCTATGCCGCTCAAAACCAAGCAGGAAGATTCTAGCAAAGTAGCAACAAGTAACAACAAGTAGGAAGCTCTTCCCAATCCAAGGAACATGTTAACGTCACTAACCACGTAGTGGTATGTGAGACATGTGGGGTTGGAGGACATAGTTTTCAAGAATGTAGAAGTTCGCTAGAGCAAGTCAATGCCTATCAACCATATAGGCAAGGCAATACTTTCTCAAACTTCTATAACGAGAACACAAAGAACCATCCTTTTTTGTCCTACAAAAGCACCAACATTCAAAATCCCCACCATCAGATTCAACAACCATTCATACCACATCAACAGAAGCCCTACAATCCACCTGGTTTTCAAAACCAGAGACCTCCATTTTAAGCTAACTACAATCAACCTTACCAACACCAACACCAATCTCAACACCAACCACCCCAAAATCAAAGCCAACCCAATGACTCAAGCTTGAGCAAAATTGAATTCATGCTTCTCCAAGTTGTTCAAAAACAAGATTCAATGTTTGCTCAACTTCAAAAGAGTGATCAAGCTCAAAATGATGCCATCAAGATGCTTGAAACTCAATTGGCCCAATTGGCTGCCTCTAATAACCAAAGGAAACAAGGCCAACTCCCACCTCATGGTGAGCAGTCGAGGGACACCGCTAATGCTATCACCCTTAGGAGTGGTACCACCTACAAGGAACCTCAGCAACCCAAGGAAACAATAGTTGAGCCAACACCAAAAGAGAGCCTAAAAGATTCCCAACCATCCACCGCTAAAGAAGCGGAAATCAAAGAAAAGAAGGATGAACCTATGAAGGAACCCATAAAAATCCAAGTTCCATTTCCCCAACGCTTGAGGAGAAATCATAAGGAAACCCAGTTTAGCAAATTCATGGAAGTAGTAAAAAACCTCCAAGTAACGGTTCCCTTCACTGAGTTAATCACACAAATTCCTTCTTACACAAAATTCATGAAGGATATCTTAACTAAGAAGAGAACTTTAGATGATGTTGAAATCATAGAATTCACAGCTGAGTGCAGTGCTTTGTTGCAAAATAAGTCCCCTCCTAAGTTAAAGGATCCCGGTAGTTTCTCTATACCTTGCACTATAGGCACCTACACAATCGATAAAGCTCTATGCGATCTAGGTGCCAGTGTAAGCGTCATGCCCTATTCCATATGTGAAAAGTTGAATATGGGAATTCTCAAATGCACCAGTATCACTCTGCAAATGGCAGACCGTTCTCTAAAACAACCTATGGGAGTTTTAGAAGATGTGCCTGTCAAAGTAGGAAGGTTTTTCATTCCCGTCGATTTCATTGTGCTAGATATGGCTGAAGATTCTCAAATCCCTATTATTTTAGGAAGGCCATTTTTACACACTGCTGGAGCAGTAATCGATGTTAAAAATGGAAAACTGACACTAGAAGTAGGTGATGATAAAGTCACCTATAACTTGAATAGTGCAATGAAAAGCCCCATGCTAGAGGAGTCTTGCTGTTTTATTGACATTGTCGACTCCATTGTTGATGAATCTCTATATCCATCAATAATAGAGGATCCTTTAGAAGCAATCTTGTTGTTGGAGGATATCTCTGAGAACGACAATTTCGAGATCAGTGAGTTGGAAAAGGACCTGAATGGAAAAGAGATACTGTCAGAAGAAATCAAAGAGTTCATAAGCTTGATTGATACTCCTGCCAAGGCAGAAGTACAAAAACCTGAACTGAAACCTCTTCCCTCGAATCTAAAATATGCTTTTTTAGATGAATTTGAGTATTGCCCAGTCATAGTGAGTGCTCTCCTAGATGAAAATCAGTTAACCTCACTATTGACTGTCCTGAAAAAGCATAGGAAGGCAATACGTTACAAGCTCAAAGATTTAACAGGCATAAGCCAAGACTTCTGCATGCATAGAATCAATTTAGAAGAAGGCCAAAAACCTTGTGTTCAAGGTCAACGCCGTCTTAATCCCAACATGCAGGAAGTAGTTAAAACTGAAGTTATGAAATTGCTAGATGCTGGCATAATCTACGCAATCTCTGACTCTAAATGGGTTAGCCCTGTTCAAGTTGTTCCCAAGCAAGTAGGAACAACAGCAGTAAAAAAATGAGAAGAATGAGCTCATCCCCACAAGGATTGTGACGGGATGGCGTATGTGTATTGACTACAGAAAGCTGAATCAATCAACTAGAAAAGATCACTATCCTCTACCCTTCATTGACCAAATGCTAGAGAGGTTAGCTTGTCACAAGTATTTCTGTTACCTAGATGGTTACTCAGGATTTTTCCAAATTCCTATCCACCCTGAGGACCAAGAGAAAACCACCTTCACCTATCCCTATGGTACTTTCGGTTATCGCAGAATGCCATTTGGCTTGTGTAATGCACCTGCCACTTTCCAGCGTTGCATGACCAGTATCTTCTCAGATTTTGTTGAATCTATCATGGAAGTATTTATGGACGATTTTAGCGTCTATGGCATTTCCTTTGATCATTGTTTGACAAATCTATCCAGAGTTCTAAAACGCTGCGAGGAAGTCGACCTTTTTCTCAACTGGGAAAAGTGTCACTTCATGGTGAACGAAGGTGTAGTTTTAGGTCACATCGTGTCAGAAAGAGGTATAGAAGTGGATCGAGCTAAGATCCAAGTTATTGAACAGCTGCCACCCCCTGCTAATGTAAAAGGAATCAGGAGTTTCCTTGGCCACGCCGATTTCTACCGACGATTTATAAAAGATTTTTCAAAGATAGCCAAGCCCTTGACTGAGCTCCTTTTTAAGGATGCACCTTTCAATTTCACAAAGGAATGCCTTGAGGCATTCAATAAAATCAAACGTGCTTTGATCACCGCACCTATAATCTAGTCGCCTGATTGGAATCTGCCCTTTGAACTGATGTGCGATGCGAGTGATTATGCCGTAGAAGTTGTTTTAGGGCAAAGAAAGGAAAAGTTTCTTCATGCGATTTAGTATGCTAGTAAAACCCTAGATCCTGCCCAGATCAACTATGCCACCACTGAGAAAGAACTTCTCGCCATTGTCTATGCCTTAGACAAATTTCGCTCATACCTAATAGGATCAAAAGTTATTGTCTACACTGACCATGCTGCCTTGAAATATCTGCTTTCAAAGAAAGAGGCAAAACCTAGACTTATCCGATGGATCTTACTCCTTCAAGAGTTTGATTTAGAGATCCGGGATAAGAAAGGAGCAGAGAATGTAGTCGCTGACCACCTCTCAAGGATAAGAGTAACTGAACTAGGATTACCAACGCCAATTAATGATTCGTTCGCTGATGATTCATTAATGGCAATTGCGGACTCTTCTCCTTGGTATGCTGATATTGCCAACTTCCTTGTCAGTCGCCAGCTACCCTCCGACCTTTCTTATAACCAAAGAAAGAGATTTTTGCATTATGCAAAATCCTTTGTTTGGGATGACCCCTATCTTTTCAAGCAGTGCTCAGATGGTCTGTATCGACGTTGTATCCCCCAGTGGGAAGTAAAAGGAGTTTTAGAAGGATGCCACTCATCTGCTTATGGTGGTCATCATGGTCCGTCCAAGACCGTAGCCAAAGTCTTACAATCCGGGTTTTTCTTGCCCTCGATGTTTAAAGATTCCAAAGACTTTGTTATGGCTTGTGACGCTTGTCAACGAATGGGTCAAATATCCAAGAGACATGAAATGCCTCAAAACGGCATATTAGAAGTCGAGATATTCGATGTCTGGGGTATTGACTATCAAGGACCATTCCCTTCTTCAAATGGAAATCGTTACATTTTAGTCGCTGTCGACTATGTTTCAAAGTGGGTAGAAGCAATTGCCACCCCCAACAATGATGCTAGAGCTGTGATACGACTATTTAAAAAAATCATCTTTCCGCGTTTTGGCGTACCCGGAGCCGTGATAAGTGATCGAGGAACTCATTTCGGAGAAAAGCAGTTAGACACTCTGGTTGCCAAATATGGTGTGTATCACAGTTGAGGATTAGCCTACCACCCCCAGACCAGCGGTCAAGTAGAAGTTTCGAACAGAGAGCTAAAAACAATTCTTCAAAACGTTGTCTCGAAATCTAGAACAAATTGGAGTAATAAGCTCTATGACACCTTATGGGCTTATCGCACAGCTTTCAAAACCCTGATTGGAACATCTCCTTATTGGTTGGTTTATGGAAAGGCCTGTCATCTCGCTGTTGAATTAGAGTACAAAGCTCACTGGGCTATCAAATAACTGAACATAGACACTAAGCTTAACGCTGATAGACAACTTTTGCAACTCAATGAGCTAGAAGAGTTTCGTTTGCAAGCTTACGAGAATTCTAGGATCTATAAAGAGAAAACGAAGAGTTGGCACGACAAGAGGATAATCAGAAAAGAATTCAATGTCGGTGACCAAGTACTTCTCTTCAACTCCCGTTTGAAAATTTTTCCGGGAAAATTTTGATCAAGATGGTCTGGATCACTCACTGTCACATATGTAAGCAAATACGGTTATGTGGAAATAATGGCTAGTAATGGTGAAAAATTCAAGGTCAATGGACACCGATTGAAACTCTACTACAACAATTCCATGATCGGATGCTTAGATATTGTCTATATAGAGCGTCAATCCCCAACCAGATGATTTCATTGAAAAATTCGTCGAGCGGGACGTTAAACCAGCGCTTCTCGGAAGGCAACCCGTGTTTCCGTTCCTTTTTGCATTTTATTTTCTTTTTTTCGTTGTTTTGTTAGATTTACTTTGTAGATGAAAGAGTTTTTGAAGAATCTATAAAGATCTTCCTTGTCAAATCCAAAAGACTAGCTTGGGGGAGTCCGCGCTGAATAGTAAGCTTCATTTTTCTTTCATTTTTTCCCTTTTTACCCTTCTTCCCATTGAGCATCTCGTTGCATATTTAGTCTTTGTGCTCACATTGAGGACAATGTGATGTTTAGCTTGGGGGAGGGATTGCATTTTCCCATTTTGCATTTTAGTTCTTTATATTTTTCAAATTTTTGAATAAGAGAAAAATTTACAATTTTGAACATCATTGAATGCTTTCATGCTTTGTTAGCTTGTTTACTATGCTATCATGTTACATTTCCCAAACATAGAGCTTTTAAAAGATAATGATTCAATATTTATTGAATTGTGCATACATGGGGAAGTCTTGTACATAGTAGGCATGGAATGAATCTATAGATGAGTACGCTTGATATTTACATTTGGCAAGTTACATATATTGTAAGGTAGAACATGTCAAAACGCATAAGTATGGTTCTCATTTCATTCCTATAAGCATTGCATTCATGATTCACTAAGATTTGAAGCCTTTTTCACTTTGAATTACCCCTCAAAATTAGCCCCTTCATACAAATGTTTCACAAGATAACAGCTACATATAAAAACTGCCTACCTTTTGAGCTAGTAGCTAGACTATGGTGTATGAGTGCTCTTTTGAGAAGAATTGTTCTCTTATGTCAAAGTGAATTTGGGAGAACCAAAATGTTAAAGAAGTAATGTTATGTTCAGGAAAAAAGAAGAGAAAAAAAGAAATAGAAAAATGAAAAAATTGAAAAAGAAAGAAAAAAGAAATAAAAGAAGTTGTGAGTATCTCCTCAAAATGTTAATTCAATGTTTAGAAGGAGTTCACTCTTGTGTTTCGTATGTAATAAGCCAATCCGTTCCTTTTGGCTTCGTTATTCATCTTTTAGGAATCAATCGAAAGTTTGGATTGAGTATTCATTTATCATTGGTCAATTGCTAGCTCATTCTAACCTTCACGTGACCATAACTGTTTATCCACCTTCACTCATTTCCCTAAGCCTTCTTCACTTTTTCCGGCTTCTTTTCTATGTGCATTGTGATCTTTGACTTGTATTTTGAATTGTTTACCATATTAGACCGCGGACACATTTTCATAAGTCGTAGATAGGTGAGTGTCTCAAAAACATTTACACATACAGAAATCACCTTTTGCATACATGAGTGTTCGAGTGTGCCGTGAGAGTCCATTTGTCAAAAAGATCATGCAAGAGCCGAAAATTCTGTAGTGAAATTCTTTGTGCTACGCCGTTATGTAAATCTCAGCCATGTTTATGTATCATTCTTGCCCACGTTGTTTTTGGGTTATGATTCATTATGTTTCCAAGTTATACGTTGAGATTTGTTTCTTGATGGTGTAGTAGCCAATGCTTGCAACCCTTGTCCTTGTATTGTTTGTTATGTTTGCTTGAGGACAAGCAAAGGTTTAGCTTGGGGGAGTTTGATAAGTGAGTATTTGTATGATTTTAATCCCAAATTTAGCTCGGTTTTGTATGCCATTTGTGCTTTGTTAAGCCACTTTATGAGCTAATATCGTCTTCTAGGCGAATTCCTATGTTCTAACCTGTTTTGTAGGGAAAGTGACGTTTCTACGCCCTTTTTCTATATTCCCGAGCATTTGCCTAGAACCCGACTATTTGAAGAAGCAAGCTTGACCAAGTCAAAGGCATTTCAAGAAGGTTCACTAATTCAAAAGAAAGAAGAAGCAAAGACGATTTCGCAGTTGTCGGAAGATCGATCAGTTAGGCGAAGAAATCATCATTTTACATCAAACCCTATCAACAAACCCGACTCAAGAGGTCAAGGGGGATAATGAAAGTCAAGTCATATGCAAGGGGAGATGAAACGAAAGTCAAAGGACCAAGATCACTACATAACCGATCGGGTAAGTAGTGTACTCGATCGGGTATGTTTGCTGATCTGAGCTTTTGCTTCGACTTCCTCCTTTTTGTCCTATGTGATGAATGCATGACCCCTTCCCCACGAAACCTACTGCTATATAAGAATGCCTCAGCCACCACTTCTCAACCCACCTCCCTACACTTCTACACACTTCTCTACACAATTAGAAACCCTAGATTAGGAAGAGAGAAACCTAGCCTCTCTTCTCTTGTCTAGATCATTTTCTTCTTCCTTTTTGTCCTTAGTTTCTTAGTTTATTTCTGTCTTTTCTACATCAAATCCTTAGCCTAGATCAATAAAAATTTCATCTTTGTAATCTACTTTATGTGGTTCAAGTATTGTAATTCGTGGATCGACTATTCTAAGCATGGAATTCCTATTATGGTTGTTTATATTTCATCATTGTCGTTATTGATGGTCGTCTAGGTATTCCTATTTTATCTTTTGTTTAAAGTCTTTATGTTTCTTATTTGATTGTTATTTTCTTTACATGTTATTTTAGATTTAATTTCAATATCGTTGTAATCATTTCATTTCCCTAGATCGTCAATTTAGCGCCGTTATTATCGCCAATTAAAGAGTCTTAAAATATTATCAAAACCAAATAAACATGTCTATCCTAGTTTTTATTATTAACATCATCTTAGATCTAAACATCAGCATGAGTGAGTAGTCGTTTTTCTAGGGTGTAGGTTAGCCATGTAGGTTGATTAAAAGATGATAATTGGATAAAAGAAATTGTGCTTTTAAAACATTGTGTCTATGCATGTTTGGACTATAACGATAGTTAACGATTCCTGATCAAAATCATTGACTAAAATGGAATTCTTTTCCAAAGTAGAAATACGTGAATTGAATAGACAAAGCATGACATGGTAGATTAGACCTATTAAATTGCCTAAAAGCCTCCTAGACCATCTGATCTATGATTGTAATGAACACATCATTCTTACGAACTCACAATGAATTATTTGCATGTTCTAAATCCAATTTCATCAATATGTTAATCTACATGTGTGAACCTACTTCCCTAGATTCTTTCTATCATTGTTAATTCATCACTTGCTTTATTGTTTTCGTTTTAATTTGCTTTTATTTCGTTTTCATTTATGCTTTTCATTAGTTTAGAAATCAAAATCCCAAAACCCAGATACTCGTTAGATAAAATCCAATTGCAAGACATTTCACATTCTATAGGAAACACCATCTCCCTGAGGATCGACCCCTACTTCCCTAATTACATTAATTTGTTATTAGCCTAGTCTGGGTAATTATCTTTGACCAGGACTTGCGACAGGTCCGATCAGATTGTCTTCTTAATGTTGTATGTCGATGACATACTCTTGATTGGGAATGACATTCCTCTCTTATCTTCGGTAAAAGTATGGTTAAAGAACCATTTCCAGATGAAAGATCTGGGTGAGGCACAACGCATATTGGGGATCCGTATCTATAGAGATAGATCACGACGGATGTTATCACTCAGTCAGGAGTCTTATATAGATAAGATTCTTGAAAGGTTCAGCATGACCAACTCCAAGAAGGGGTACCTTCTAATGATTTCTAAGATGCATTTGAGTAAAACTCAGACACCCAAGACATCGGAAGAGGTTGAGCGCATGAGTCGTGTTCCTTATGCATCAGCCATAGGATCGATCATGTATGCCATGATATGCACACGTCCAGACGTGGCATATGCATTGAGTATGACGAGTCGGTACCAAGGCAATCCAGGTGAAACACACTGGATGGTTGTTAAAAATATCCTTAAGTACTTACGAAGGACTAAGGATTGGGTATTTACTTATGGAGGAGATACTAAGCTATGCGCAATCGGTTACGCGGATGCTAGCTTCCAAACAGATCGAGATGACTCGAAATCTCAGTCTGGATTCGTCTTTACTCTTAATGGCGCTGCGGTCAGTTGGAAAAGCTCCAAACAGAGTGTTATAGCAGATTCTACAACTGAGTCAGAGTACTATGCCGCTTCAGAAGCTGCAAAGGAAGCTATATGGATGCGTCAGTTCTTACAAGGACTAACCGTAGTTCCTAGTTCGAATGACCCAATCACCATCTATTGTGGTAATAGAGGTGCCATCTTCCAAGCTAAGGAGCCTAAGTCTAGCAACAAGTCTAGACATGTACTTCGGAAGGCTCACATGATCCGAGATTACGTGGAGCAAAAGGAGAGAGTGATAGACAAGATTGCTTCGGATGACAACATCGCGGACCCTCTCACTAAACCGTTAAAATATGATAAGCATGAAGGGCACATTATTTCCATGAGAATTAAACGTGTTCCTGAGTTGTAGTAGCTGTTTATATGGATTAGATAAATGTCTCTTTTTCATATACTATTCATAACATCATCGTATTGTTTCATATTTTGTTTTTCATGTGGATTGTACGACAACATTGAACGCCACAAAGTGAACTAAATTACATTATATTTGTTTTGGTCCGTAATCACCCACATGAGCTGATAACTCTGGCAATTATATTGTGAAGTTGATTTATGGTGGGTTCAACGAGCCATAAGTCAAACGGTTGACTGATCGATCACATATACGAGTTATAAAGATACCTCGTAGGACATCGTAACAACGTTATGGAGTCCTAAATGTTTAAAAACATTCGGTGCCAGGTCGTGGATTGGACGTCCATAGTGTTCCTAGAGTCGATTCTTTTGACTATCGATTGTCTCTTGAGATTAAGGCAGATTTATGGTGACTTTGGTTTCTTTCTCATGGTCGACCGTAACAGGAGGCTAAGAAGATTTTTACTGGGTCATTTCATACTGTGCTTTTATATGCAGGATTCGAATTGAAGAAAATATCCAACCTTTATCAAGTTTTGTTATTTCTTAGGGCCACACGAGGAGTTATAACTGAAATGCATGGCCATGCTCAAATAATAATTCGTTTATCAGTTATATTACTCTCTAGTCGGGAAAACCACTCTTGATATAGATCACTTGTAAAATACGACCTTTTGTGAATACGGACTTTGCAAATTATTTTACATTGAGTGGGAGAAATTTTGGATATGAGAATCGGTTATCACACATACACTTGTAAGGACAAGTGGGAGATTGTTGGAGCTAGTGTCCTCCACAGTTAGTGTGATAACGTGTGTAAATATCTTACAGGTTCACAGGGTATACTTATTATTTTTATCAGTTGATTAACGTTTATCGATAACGGTTGGCTTGCTAGAAGTTTGACGTTATTGTCATTTTAATGGCGGTAATCAACTGGTCCCTAAAAGTGACACCTAAAGGATGTGTTTGAGAGATATGATTATATGAAAAATATGATCATATTGATGCCTTATATGACTAAAAGGTTAGTCGATGTATATGACTAAAAGGTTAGTCAATGTAATGATGATACGATTATTTAATAGGATTAAATAATACTGGCTGAGATGAATTAAATGGTAATTCGTAATTGAATATAAACTGTTATATCTAATTAATGTATATAATATAATTATTTAATACGATTAAATAATGTAAGCTTAAACGAATTAAATGTTAATTCGTAATTAAATATAAACTGTTATATTTAATTAGCAAATTATAAATATACGATGTTTATAATTGACGTAAATATTATAATAATACATACACACATTATACATTAAATAAATAAAAAAAGGAAGACTCATATCTGGACTCCACTTCCTAATATAAGTAGAAGAAGAAGAGGGAAGACTCCTCCCTCTACCCTACTACTACTTACACGGCTACAATAGAGAAAAAAAAAGTCTTATATAAACTCTTATTCTCTACATGATTCATCATTCATAACTTGACACAAAAATCATCAGTAATTTTTGTATTCTTTCTAGCACTAGAAAAGGCATATCTCAGAGCATCTTGGGTACAACAATTAGGAGAATATCGATTTCGATATTTGTTCTTAGGCCATATTGCTAGGACCAAAGGGTTGATTCTAATCTTTATGCTTTTCGTTTATTACTCGTATTTCATATATTATAATTTCGTTATAATCCTTAATTTTTATGTATGAAATATACCTATATTTCCCACAACTTCATCTCTCAAACCATCACCCTCTTACCATCGCATCTCTTATCTCATATTATCTTTTTTTCTGAACTCATAGCCCTCATTAATTAATCGTCGCGAAAGTCCGTCGTCGTCTCACCATATATCAAACTTGTCTTTCTGAGTTCTGACCTTCACCCACCGGCCATGGGCCTTTGAAGCTTTGACTGGCAGCCATATTTCACTTAATATTGTTGTGTTCGTTTTCTACTCTTGAATATGAGTTGTTATCAAGTAGTACTTTAAAAGATTTATGTATTATTGGTCTTTTTGGTCATTTCTTTATTTTATTTTTCAAAGATTAAAGTATTATTGTCAAAATTGAAACGACATTACTGAGTACTCGATACTACTCCTAACAATTCTGTCAACTAACGGAGTATTCACATCAATTAGGGTTGTCGAGGTGGGAGTATTCATTTCCTCGACGAAAACCAGAAAACATGATATGTGACTCAATATTTTTGGCTTGTTTGTGTTGTTTCTTTTTTTGTGAGTAGAAGGGAAGGAACATTGAATCAAGGTTAGTTGCATAGTAAAACGATCACCTAATACTTTTGTCAACTAACGGAGTATTCATATCAATTAGGGTTGTTGAGGTTGAATAAGCACAAACTCTTGACTCAGCTTTAGTAGACGGGTAAAAACTCACTAGAAATGCACAACCTAATAGCGCTGTTCATAATTAATCGAACCGTGAAAACAGAACGAAAAAACCCAAATCGTACAATGTTTTAGCTCCCTCGAACCGAACCGAAAGAGTATGTCGATTGGGTGAACAGAACCGGTAAAAATCGATTCTTTAGCGGTTCGGTTTCGGTTCAAGTTTTGTGAAACACGGTTAACCGAACCGAACCGATAAGAGAAACTTACTAGAATGTTCCCTGGTACTCTAACACAAAAAGTCTAAATTTCCTAACCACAAATATAAAAATGACAAACGACTGCCGCACAACTTAACTCACGAAACCCTGACTCATATTTCATCTCTCAAACCATCACCCTCCAACCATATCATCTCTCATCTCTCATTATCTTTTTTTCTCAACAGATAGCCCTCATTATTTAATCGTCGCGAAAGTCCGTCGCCGTCTCACTATATCACAAACTTACCTTTCTGGGTTCTAACCTTCACCCACCGGCCGTGAGCCTTTGAAGCTTTGACTGGCGGCCATATTTCGCTTAATATTGTTGTGTTTATTTTCTATTATTTATTTTCTACTCTTGAATAACAGAGGTTATCTAGTAGTATTTTAAATGATTTATGTATTATTGGTCTTTTTTGTCATTTCTTTGTTTCTTTTTTCAAACATTGAAGTGTTATTGTCAAAATTGTAATGACATTACTCAGTACTCGATACTACTCCTAAGAATTCTGTCAACTACCAGAGAATTCACATCAATTAGGGATGTCGAGGTGGGAGTATTCATTTCCTCGACGAAAACAAGAAAACATGATATTTGACTCAATATTTTTGGCTTGTTTGTGTTGTTTCTTTTTTGTGAGTAGATGTGAAGGAACATTGAATCAAGGTTAGTTGCATAGTAAGATGATCACCTAATAATTCTGTCAACTAACAGAGTATTCACATCAATTAGGGTTGTCGAGGTGGAATAAGCGCAAACTCTTGACTCGGCTTTAGTAGACGGGTAAAAACTCACTAGAAATGCACAACCTAGTAGGGGTGTTCATAATGAATTGAACTGTGAAAACCGAACGAAAAAAACGAAACCGTAAAATTTTTTAACTCCCTCGAACCGAACCGAAAGAGTATGTCGATTTGGTGAACAGAACTGGTAAAAACTGATTCTTTACCGGTTCACGTTTTGTGAACCACGGTTAACCGAACTGAACCGATAAGAGAAATTTACTAGAATGTTCTCTGGTACTCAAACACAAAAAGCCTAATTTTACTAACCACAAATATACAAACGACAAACGACAGCCGCACAACTTAACTCTCAAAACCCTCACTCACATTTCATCTCTCAAAGCATCACCTTCTTACCATCTTATCTCTCATCTCATATTATCGTTTTTTCTCAATTCATTGCCCTCATTAATTAATCGTTGCGAAATTCATATTTGACTCTATATTTTTGGCTTGTTTGTGTTGTTTCTTTTTTGTGAGTAGAAGTGAAGGAACATTGAATCAAGGTTAGTTGCATAGTAAGACGATCACCTAATAATTTTGTCAACTAACGGAGTATTCACATCAATTAGGGTTGTCGAGGTGGAATAAGCGCAAACGCTTGACTCGGCTTTAGTAAACGAGTAAAAACTCACTAGAAATGCACAACCTAGTAGGGGTGTTCATAATTAATCGAACCGTGAAAACCGAACCCAAAAAACCGAAACTGTACAATTTTTTAGCACCGCGAACCAAACTGAAAGAGTATGTCCATTCGGTGAACCGAACCGGTAAAAACCGGTTCTTTACCAGTTCGGTTTCAGTTCACGTTTTGTGAACCACGGTTAACCGAACCGAACCGATAAGAGAAACTTACTAGAAAGTTTCCTACTAATCTAACACAAAAAGCCTAATTTTCCGATCCACAAATATACAAATGACAAACGACAGTCACACAACTTAACTCTCAAAACCCGCACTCACATTTCATCTCTCAAACTATCACCCTCTTACCATTTCATCTCTTATCTCTCATTTGTTGGAGTAGGTGTCCTCCACAATAATGCGCATAATAAATCTTATTAAGGAATATAACTGGGATATATATTGACTATATATATGATTAGTCAGTTGATTAACGTAAATCAATAACGGTTGGCTGACTAGAGTTTGACGTTATTGTCGTATGACGGCGGTGATCAACTGATCCCTTTCGGTCACACCTAAAGGATGAAATCCAAATAGTAACTAATTATTTGTATATGATACAGTTAATTAGTCCATTACATATATTAGATATGTACGAGAGTTAATTGTTAGAAATTGAGTTAAGAACTCAAATTCGATTAAGTCTATTTTTCAATTATGCGATAATTGACTAATAAATTTATATCTTATTTTAATATGATTAAATAAGATTTAAATTAGACATTAATCGTTAAATTACTAAATTAGTTGAGGTTTTGAGATAGAGGTCATTAGTTAATTATATTTACAAGGAGTTGGAAAATAAATTAACTAAGCATTGTATGACCCATTATATATTGATATAATGGTAAAATATCACTTAAATGTTAAGTACATATTGTTTATTAATTTGTGTCTTATAATTGTTATATGATCAAATTAACATATTAATTATATAAGATAATTAAACATATGATTAATAAGTATTTGTGGGACAAATATCAAAAATCAAAATGGACCATTTTGAGCCATGTGAGGGCCGGTCATGGTAGTATTAGTAGTAATGATATTTGTTCTTGTTTATGCAAACAAGCAACCTTATGATAATGACATATCATACATTCCAAATCATTACATACACTACCATACTCTACTACAATTGCGTGAGAATTAAATAACAAAAAATATGAGGCCATATGGACTATGTGGTCCGGCCAAGTGCTTATAAAATGAACAATGGTTGTTCATTTTCCACTTACTTCATTTTGTGCTTAATTCAAACTTCTCTCTATAATTCATCATCTCACTAAAACTCTCATAATACTAGTGTAGTAATATATACTAATATTAGTAGCATAATATCTATCTTATTATCTAGTTAATAATAAGGGTAGATTATTTGGTATCATCTTGGTGCAACTTGAAGGAGGTCTTCTAATTTGGAGATTATTCTTGTTCATCCATACTTATAGCTCAAGAACAACAAGAAGGAGTTCTTGTTGTGCCCATATTATTTCCATATCAATGTGAGGAAATTTCTTCTTTTATATAAATGTCTTTATATTTGCATGCATGTTACATAGATCATTAAATACTATATTAACAAGTAATTTAGTAACTAATTAGAGGAGTCTAATTAAGATCTATGTACTTTCATCATTATCTTTTTTTCTTAACTCATAGCCCTCATTAATTAATCGTCGCGAAAGACTGTCGCCGTGTCACCGTATCTCAAACTTGCGTTTCTGAGTTCTGACCTTCACCCACCTACCGTGGGCCTTTGAAGCTTTGAATGGCGGCCATATTACTCTTAATATTGTTTTGTTCGTTTTCTATTGTTTGTTTTCTACTCTTGAATTTCAGATGTTATCTAGTAGTACTTTAAAATATTTATGTATTATTGGTCTGTTTGGTCATTTCTTTGTTTTATTTTTCAAAGATTGAAGTATTATCGTCAAAAATGTAATGACATTACTGAGTAGTCGATACTATTCCTATCAAGCACATTATTTGTGTTAGAGAATAATGAGGGCAACAAACAAAACAACACATTCCGGTTAAACGATAAACCATACCGGTTTTATTGGGTAACTGAACTGAAAAAACCAGTCGAAACGGTTCGGTTAAGGTTTATATTTTCAGCGAACCGGTTTATCGGTTAACCGGGTATTTGGACCGGTTCGGTTAACCGAACCGGTTTTGAACACCCCTACAACCTAGAGCGTCTAAAATTCCACGACTAAGATGAACACTTTATGAATGAAAATGTAGCAAAAATGGACTATGCATATCCGTCAAGCTTCCACAATAGACATTTTCCAGAACCATTTTCCTAAATGCAACTATATGCCATGATGCAATCTAGCATATATACAACATAAATGCACATGCTCTAACCGACTATGTGACACAAAGCTAATGCTATTTCATAACAACACATAGGTGGCACACATGCCAATCACAAAAAATCCACAACATCGTCATCAACACATCCCGTCTTCCTCAAACACAAGAAGAAGAAAAAGAGAGAAGAGCGTTGGAAAGATCTCACCATAGCTTCTTTTTTTTTCACCTTTTTCGTGCTTCTTATGATATGGGGCACACCTATGGATCGAGATAAGAGGAAACACACAACAATATATGTACAAACTAAACGATATACAAACTAAGTTTTAGGGTTTTCTAAAACAACTTCAATTTTTTTTAAAAATTTTTAAAAAATAATCTATACACTAATCTCCTCCTAACACTTAAACCGGACATTGTCCTCAATGGTCCAAATGCTAGGAGAAGAAGAAAAGAAATAACATGTTTTTTGAATTTTTCAATAAAAAGAGAAAGAACGACAAGAAATAAAAAGCTTGGGTTGCCTCCCAAGAAGCGCGGTTTTAAGGAAACCACAAAACCTTCAGATGGTCCCAACAATTATCCGAGATCCCACAATCTATATACAAGGCCACCCATGGCCTTAACCTCATCATAGTAACTCACATCCTTGAGCTTTATCGGGGATCCCACAATCTATATACAAGGCCACCCATGGCCTTAACCTCATCATAGTAGCTCACATCCTTGAGCTTCTTCCAATTATCTCCGTTTCTACCATGCTCCACATCAATTTCAAATTCGATGATATAAAATGTTTCCTCCTTTTTGGGAGGAGGATGATAAAAACGGATGATTTCGGGACATTCAACAACATAAGAG
This sequence comes from Heliosperma pusillum, assembly GCA_022085475.1. Lineage (NCBI taxonomy): Eukaryota > Viridiplantae > Streptophyta > Magnoliopsida > Caryophyllales > Caryophyllaceae > Heliosperma > Heliosperma pusillum. The sequence goes on from JAIUZE010001731.1 coordinate 32,563, forward strand.
ACTTGAGTAGTCTCCTTGTCCTTAACTTCTTCTTCCAACCCCTCAACATCAAAGATATCCTTCTCTAAAAGAGAAGGTGGCACATAAAAACATTAAGATAACCGGGGAGGGGGTTTTCAAACATGTCATCAACACAACCATCATCAAATAAAACATTATCAATGACATTAGAATTTGTGATGGTTGGCTCACAAGGGGTATGAGAGTCAAGATGCTCAATGAAAGTAGGAGGCTCAAGCCAAACACAAGGGGTAGTTAAAGTAGATTCCTCTAAGCCATCATCCTCTATAAACTCTTCATCCCACTTAACTTCCAACATTTCAAACATGCCCTCTTCCTCAATCTCACTCTGAAGATCCTCAAAGGTTGCATTAGCCTCAATGGTGGGTATGTCTAAGGGAGTTGAGGAGAAAATAGGGATATCCTTAAATGGGGTATAAGACTCATCCTCAAAAGAAGGGGTTAAAACATCAAATTTGTCACAAGATTTATCCACTTCAATCTCAAGTCTATCCTCCAAGTCATCGACATTATCCTCAAATTTTTCATATTCCTCAACCTCCACAACATTTACACTATCAAACTTAAGACCGTCACAATTATCATTGGGGGAGAGGGGGTGTTTCAATTTCCTCAAGCACAAAATTTTCATCACAAGTCATATCAAGAGGACCAATGGTCAAACTCACATACTCCTCATCATAAGACTCATCAACAACCTCAAACTCCTCATTTCTCTCATCACTCATAAAGGGAGGCAAATGGTTAGTTTCATGACTTGGGCAAAAAAATCAAGTAGGTCAAACTTTTCATCAATAGACTTAGAAGCAAAGTTTCCTTCACAATATGAGTCAAACAAATGCCTAGTTTGATCATTTATGCCCTTAACGAGGGTTAAACATAGTGCCTCTCCACCAAAGTAGTATCCACCAAAAGAGTCAAGGTATTGTGTTAACCTAGTCATGTAAGCTCCAAATTACTCATCATCCCCTTGAGGAAACAAGAGAAAAAACCTCAAACAAACTCTTCTAACATTACTCCCAACATTTTCGTCAACGACACAATCCACATTTTCACTAATAACATCTCCACTCACCCAATCAACCTCACTAACCTCACTAAACAAAGACTTACATCTAACGAAGCACCATCCCCGGCAACGACGCCATTTTGATGGGCGGTTTGTCGCGCACCACCAAAGCAAACAAAATTTGTATAACCCAAATATCCATTAGCGAAAGTCGGCGTCGAACCACAAAGGACGGTGGGGTTATGCTTATAAGTCTCGGTTTTGTTCTAGTTTAGTCAAACAAAGAAGATGAGAAATAATGCTAAGCTAATAAATTCAAAAATAGTAGATATAAACTAAACAAAGAACACAGATAAGGAGAGGCTAGGGTCTCAGGTTCACTTAAGTAGGCGGGGTCAAGCATAAGACAAAATGCGAGGTGAAACGAAGGGTGAGGTCTAGGTATGTCTCCATCTTTCGATAAGAGACAGTCCTTGGGTTGATTCTAGCCAAGCTTTCGCCATATCTTTTCTCAACCCACTTGTCAAGTGTGGTCAACAAGCAAGTCTTGGCATTCGCCTAAGACGTGTCTACACGATAAGAAACGCCAAAATTTCATTTAATCAATTCAACAAACATATTTAATGCACAAGACAACATGAAACATGCAACGCTCAACACATACAATATAAGGTAGTTAAGGTGGGTACATGTCTTGGTAAAGTCTCGAACTTTCGGTCCCAGAGGTCCCTTAGTTCGGGTCTAATTAGTAAGTTATCGATCATATTAGGCCAATCCTATCAAAATCATGCCGTCTAATTACTAGTCCTAGCTTTCGCTTCAAAGAATAGTAAACTAGAATAAAGAAAGACTCAATTTTTCACTTCAATCATTTCATCGAACATGTAGTGCACATGAGATTAAAGACAAGTAACCCACAAATTTACACTTAACCAAACACAATAAGTAAATCAAACCTATTTATTCCCACTTAAGATCCCCTTTAACCCTAAAAGTAATCTACTCACACATATTTAAGACAACAAAATGACTAACACAATAATAAAAAGACTAAACAATAATAATAAGTAGATCTAGTAATAAATGTAGTATAAATGAAAATAAAGAGGAAAGATTCTATCTTTACCGATTAACAAAGTTGAGAGAGAAAAGATAAGAACTCAAATAAGAACCCGATCTTTTGATCTTAGTCATCACAAAAAATCCAAATTGTATAAACCATTAAAAGATTAAACTAATTTGGGGAAAGATTAATGGAAGAAATTAAACTACGATAATCTAATATAGTGAGAGAGAGTTTTGTGTAGTCGAATGTTCTAAATCGCTCTTGTAAAAATCTAATACTAAACTAATGAATTCTAATATTCGATGCATAATAAGAACAATAAGTATTGCTTGTGACGGGACGACCCGTCGCAAACTTGCGACGGGTCAAATCCCCCTCACATAGAGCAAGTGGCAAGGCAAGTGGGGGCTCCATTTGCCCCCACTTGCTTTGCCACTTGCTCTATGTGAAGGGGATTTGACCCGTCATCCCGTCACAAATTAGAATTTGTGTAATAAGAATGGGGTCTTCTTTTTTCTTTTTCTCTTCTTGTCTGCTTCCTGTTTTTCATTACAAAAGGACAAAAACAAAAGGAAAGCACAAGTTACAAAAATCACGCGCACAGGGGCTCTGGGTCGGGGAGATGACCAGCTTGGCACCTCCTGCTTGCTTCTGCCAATTTCATAGTGAGAGGGATCCCCAGCCGTGCACCCGGTAGTCGGTCGACCGGTTAGGAACCATGGCTTCATTGTTTTTGTTTTACGCACAAAAAAGGGGCGCACCAGCCGGTGGCCAGGCCACCGGTTGACCGACTAGTGGCCACTTTCCTCTTCTGGGGGTAGTAGAACAAGTATGGTGCCTGGTGGTTGCGTGAACACCGGACGGAGCAGATAGGAAGTAGAAGAGCTTGTGCTCAGTTCATGGTGACCGACGTTGATGGCTGGATGATGGTAGCAGACTCGAGGATGTCAGATACGAGTCAGGGTGGTAGTCTATTGAAGAATTGAGGCGAGATGAGGACTGATGAATGAAAACAATAAGGGTAGATGTTTTCACATTCATCCCATGAACCTTCAACCAAGTAGGTTTGAAAATCGGGACCAAAGGATTTAGAAATCCTTCCTCTCTTACTCCTACGAATTTCGGGAGTAAATTCTTGAGATTTGACATGATAACTATTCTCAATAGTTCCACTAGAACTAGGTACAAGATCCTTAGGCTTTGGTATTGAAGAGAATCTACTCTCATCAAATATCGCATCCCTTGACTCAATTACGGTGTGAACAACAATAGAATCGTTACATTCAATTACATAGAACCTATAAGCTTTTGAATGCGCAGCATATCCAATGAATATATAATCAATGCCTCTTTCCCCCAAGGTTTTAATCTTGGGATCGGGAAGTCTTACAACCGCCCGACGACCCCAAACGCGAAGATAGTTCGAGTTTGGTTTCCTTTTGTACCAAAGTTCAAATGGAGTAACATCATTCCTTTTATTAGGAATCCTATTTAATAAATAGCAAGCCGTTAAAATGGCTTCACCCCAAAATCCGTCACTCAAACCTGAGTAAGACAACATGGAATTAACCATCTCTTTAAGGACTCTATTTTTCCTCTCCGCCACACCATTTAATTATGGTGTGTAAGGAGGAGTAACTTCATGAATGACACCACAAGATCCAAAATACAAAGGATCATAATATTCACCACCTCTATTGGTGCGCAACCTTTTAATCAAAACCGATTGTTGCAATTCCACTTCATTTTTAAAGATCTTAAACTTATCAATTGCCTCATTTTTAGAGTGTAGTAAATATATTTAACAAAATCGACTAAAGTCATCAATGAAAGTCACTACATATTTTTTACTCCCCAAAGATGGAGACCCATGAAAATCACATAAATCACTATGAATAAGTTCAAGCACATGTGAGATTCTAGACACATTTCCCAATGATTGCCTTGTGTTTTTTGTCAACATACAAGTATTACACTTATTTGTGTTCATGTTAAATGATGGAATTAGACCATCTTTAGACATATTTTCCAACCTTTTATAATGTACATGTCCTAATCTCACATGCCACAAATATGAAGTATCAACAATAGTGGAAACATTAAAAATAGAACAATCTTTAGGAACTACATTCAACATAAACATTCCATTACAAAAGTAACCAAATCCAATAAATAAACCATGTTTTGATAATACATACTTATTAGATTCATACACTTGCTTGTAACCAAGCTTACATAAACAACTACCGGAAACAAGGTTTTTCCGAATTCCGGGTACATGAAGTACATTACATAATTTTACATTATTGCCGAAACTAAATTCCAACACCACCGTACCACGACCAACTATAGGAGCGGTAGACTCGTTGCCCATATATAGAACGGACCCATCATTCACCGATTCATAATCTTTGAACCAATGTCGATCCTTGCAAACATGATTTGTTGCACCCGAGTCTATCCACCATGCCACTACATCATCCTGCACATAAATTGCCTCAAAAAGTAGTGGTACATAATTCACATCCGAATTAAAACCATAGTCTAAAAAATGACCTTTATTAGTGGGTGGACCTTGGTCTTTAGACCCTTGTCCTCCTTGGTAGGTACTAGCACCCTTTCGTTTCTTGTGCTACCCGACCTTGCAATTCATTTTAAAATGCCCGGTCTTTCCACAATTTCAACAAGCATTTTTTGGTGTTTTGTTAGACTCATCACCATTGGTGTTGTAGGGGTGTTTCTTCCCCTTGAACTTGTTATTGGAACCCTCTCCCTTTTCCATAATATTGACGGAAGAGGATCCCATAACATCTTTCCCTTTACCTTTACCGCCATCTTGCGCCCTTAGAGATTCCTATATGCGCAAGTGATTAACAAGTTGAGTAAGACTCAACTCTTCCTTTTTGTGTTTAAGCATGTGTTTAAAATCCTTCCATGAAGGAGGTAACTTGTCTATTATGCTAGACACCGAGATAAACTCATCCATCTCCATTTTATGTTGAACGAGTTGCCCCAAAATCCGGAGCAATTCATTGTATTGTTCCATCACCGGTCGAGTATCGACCATGCGATAATTCATAAAATTACCGACAAGGAAATTTTTACTAGAAGCATCCTCATCCATGTATTTATACTCAAGTTGGTTCCACAAGTCTCTAGCGGACTCAACATTTTGATAAATATCAAATAAGGAATCGGACATACCATTAAGGATGTGACCACGGCATATGTAGTCATCGTTTTCCCACTTGTTCCGCTTGCGTTGAATCTCCGCAAGTGTTTCATCTCCCATTATCTCCGTCATGGGAGTACTTATAACATACACAACCTTCAAAGCAGTGAGAAGGAAGTGCATCTTCTTTTGCCACCTTCAAAAATCAACACCTTCGAACTTGTCAAGTTTCCCGAACTTGGAAGTCATGTCTCTTATCGATTCCATTTTAAATGCAGAAAATACTCTAAGAATGTTGTAGTTTTTGTAGTAAATAAAAACTATAATACAATTACAAACTAGTAATTACAAAAGCACTAAAACAGAAATGAAAAACGAAACTATAAGACGGTGTTTATAACCCAATCGAATCACGCAAGAATGCGCTTTCCTTAGAGTATTTCGATCCTACAAGCCTTTGGGTATCACAAAATCCCTTGAGGATAAGACGATTACAACTTTGTCTTAAGGCAAGAACAAAGATCAAATAACAAGAGAGTTTTTCTTTTGTTTTTGTTTTGTCAAAACCTGAAAAATGAAAGTAAAGTAAAAAATTATATATTTCATTCAATCCTTTCACATATATATAAGAATTTATGTGATAATATACATAATATAAACATATATTATTTAATGGATAAATGCATGGGAAAACACCCAAAGATTACCGTTGTTGGGTTTCAGTCGAAACCCAAACAACACAAGTAAAAAGCGCGCAGAAACAGAACAAATATACCCAGAAAACTGAAACCCGGATCGGGGTTTTATATATCTTGGTATATTTGAATAATCAGAGACTTTACAGACCCCAAATCCTCGGGGTTAGGCCACCCCGATCGGGATGTCTCCCATGTTTTATTTACGCAAAACACTAAGTATAATACTTAGTAAAACCAAGTATAAAACTCAGCACAAATAACGAGTCGATATAAATATACAATAAACTCGTCATTTCCTTATCCATTACAACCATGAACTCGATATACGATTATATGAGCATACCCTCCGTATTCCCGACTCACATTATATCCTTTATGAGCTCAAGAACCGACTTTGACTTGAAAACCCGAATGTACTTAAATGACTTGTGATCAAAATCACTAACAGGAGGAGTAGTTGTGGTGTGGTTTGTGAAGATGGAGCAGAGTTGAGGCGAGATGAGGACGGCAATGAAGGCTGATGTGCCAGTGGAAAAGCATGGGCCATGATGGCTTGATGGTGACGGGTTTCATTGCTAGGTCGTTATTAGTTTGAATTCTGGTTCCGAAACAGTCAAATTTTCACGCGCTGTGGACGGGAGAATGTCAGGTTACTCGATGGTGCCATGGTGTGGTGACTGGGTATGGTGGGTTTTATGGGGGATTTGGGTTGGTGATGGAGTTTTTTTTATGGTGGATGATCATTGGGTATAATGGTATATATGCTTAAATTGAAGATGAAATGAGTTTGACCTTGTCATTTTATTTCATTTGCTTCATAATTGACCTCATATCTGTGTCTTTGACCCATATCCTCCAGCTCGGTTCCTACAAATATCAAGCAAACAAAACAAGTACCTATTCTCGGAAAATAACACTTATTATCAATAATTATAATAAAGCTACTAACTTGTACTTCCTCCGTTCCATTTGATTGTATACGTTTGCTTTATCACGTATGTCAATGCTCATTTTCCTTTGTTTATATATTTAGTTACATATTATTAAAAATTATGAAAACTTGAAATTAATATTCTACTTGGTAAGACAATTTAAACAAGATCTCACACGATTATTTTTTATGTTATATATTAAAAGTTGTATTAAAGATTCTCCTCAGTTATGAATAGTGCCCAAAAAGCAAACGTATATAATCAAATGGAACGGAGGAAGTATATAATAACTAAAATGCGTTAATAAACGGTTTAAGCACACAAAAATGAGTTAAATAAAGGTATAAATGAGGACTGTACTATTTTCGTAGTCCTACCTGGAGGATTTGAGTCTAGATTCGTCTTGTCTTGGTTAGTGCAGATGCTAGTGCATTTCATTTACCGTGAGAGTGTGTTTGCATATTCTTGATGATTGGTTGGTTTCGAAATCGATGTTTTAATGCCTAGAGCTTTCTTGCGAGTCGCGTCCCCAACCTCTTCGATTATATGGTTACTAACGGAGATATGCAAGCTGTTAGTAGTTATATATTTGACACGGTGAGTCTTCTCTAGTCTTATTTATATGATGGTTATATCATTATTACTTCTCACATGCTTATACTATTTACATCAAATGCCATCTTTGTAATCGTCATGATATCTATATACGTATGATGGTGTATGTTCACATGCTCCAATTATGTTTATTTAATGTGATATGGCTGGGAGAACCCTGAGGTACTCCTCATTGACTGTGACATTGATGTTTCATGAATGAACATGTTATTGGTTGGTGTTGCATAGGGTTTTGACAAGTAAGCTAGCGAGCGTTCTTCTTACAGCGACTCACCCTTAGCTTCATAGTCTAGCGTAGTTATATTATTTACTTATTTAAGTTACAATATTTGTGCAAACGATTTATTAAACTAAGTTTTTGTTGTATAACATGAAGTGACTTTCGCGGTTTTTCCTTTACAGTTTTTCAAATTATCGTACTTTCCGCTGCAAATATTTGTATTTACTTTATTGCGAAATCACGGGGAGTCATATCACTAACATACTTCCGCAGATGCGATACGTGAATCACATAATGAACCCGTTCAAAAGTCAGTGGTAAGGCTAGTCGATACGAAACCTCTCCAATACGGTCCAAAATCTTATAAGGGCCTATAAGCGTCTGGCTCAACTTCCCCCTCCTACTAAACCTCATCACATCCCGCATAGGAGACACCTTCAAGAGAACTTTGTCCCCCACCTGAAACATAATAACCTGACAAACTCACACCCCGCTTTCATCTTTTGTCGAATCAACAAAACCTGCTCAATTATATATTGTAATAGTGTGTATTAGTTTTGTAAGACTTTTACCTTATAATCGGTTTTATTTTTTGATGATTACTCCGTATTGGTTTTGTTCCTAGTTAATATGTTATTGATATAGTCCTTGTGTCGATGTGTTGTCTTGTGTTGTATTTCGGGTAGGGGTATGAGTTGTGAACTTCGAGGACGGAGTTCGTTCTTAAGGAGGGAAGACTGTAATACTCCGTATTTTGAGTTCTTGGCGATCGACCGAGTCGAGCTTACCCAACCGAGTGGATAGTGTACTCGGCCGAGTCGAGTGTATTCGGCCGAGTAGATTGGTCTATCATTTGAAATAGTGTTTTTTTCTTGTGTACTCGGCCGTGTGAGTTAGGCACTCGACCGAGTAATTAATACTCGACCGAGTACATATTGTACTCGATCGAGTACGACGGGTTTCGAGGACTAGTTGGATAGTTGATTAAGGATTAATAAGAGTAGTTAAGATGCATAATCAGAATTACGTTTCACAGCAAAACCCTATTTTTCTCTCAAAAACTATCTCTAATTCCTCAAGAACATCCTTAATCATCTCGTGTCGGATCCGATCTGTCGTTACTTTATTAATTGCATTGGTAATTACCTCTACTGGTGACTCGTATGTATTGTTTTGAACACTAATTGAATTGGGGGGAAAAGGGGAAATTTTTGGTACTGATATTGTGATTATTGTTTGATTAGGAGGGGACTTCGTAGAGGAAAGATTTTGAGTACTCGTTGTTCATTGTGGAATTGTCAAAAAGGTAGGGTTTCCCTACTCGGTATTGTGTATGTTAATCATTGTGATGAGATTGTTATTGTGATGTTGTGATTGTTCTTATTTAGGATGGTCACTATTGTGATGAGATTGTTATTATGATGTTGTGATGATTGTTACTGAGGATGGTCACTATTGTGCAATGATGGAGTTTGGGTTGTTGCGATGGTTACTATGGTTATTGGTTGGTGATTCCTTTGGGAGACAGATCACACCCCGAGTTCGCCCCACTAGTTATCCCGCTAGGGGGGGATGTGCACAATTTATCACCACCTGGATGCACTAACAAAAAAGTGCAATGGGCCTCTGTCATAATCACTTTCGTCGACTCAGCATCACTAGGCACGCACCATCTCCTCTCAAACCGAACACGCCCATCCGCATGGATCAATAATCTAGGTGTAGTACCCTTCCCTACTCCTTTCTTACATTCCTAGATCTTGGGATCTAGTAACTGCTTCCTTCTGATGTCGTCATATTACTCTGGCTCAATGGTCAAATCACTAATAGCATCACCCTTGCGAATCACATTAATACTCATCTTCGCCACCTTATCCTTCAATCTCAGCAGACACAATGCCGTACATAATGAGTGCACCCTTTTTCTGCTCTAGGCATCAACCGATGAACTTTACCCACCTCTTTTTGGCGTATATTCAACTATTTTTCAGTGTAGATTTACTATAGCTTTTTGTGATCCGAAAACACGAAAAATGTTCGCCCCATACAGATAGTGCCTCCAGATCTTTGAAGCAAATACAACCGCACCCATCTCCAGATCATTAGTAGGATAATTCTCCTCATATGATTTCAGCTGCCTCAACTCATGCGCAACATCCCATTGTGCTTTAAAACAAAACCCAGTCCACACATAGAACCATCGGGTTTAATTCTAGAAATTCTGTCTCCCATCTTGCAAAGCTAGGACAGAAGTTATGGTGAAACTCTCCTTTACGCTTTGGAACGCCGTCTCACACTTCGCATCCCAGCGAAATCTATTCACGTTCCTCAACAACACCGTCGTACGTCTAGAAATATTGAAAAAGTCCTTGACAAATTTTCTATAGTAACCGATATACCAAAGAAACTTCCAACCTCCACCACATTCTTTGGTGTCGCGCAATTGGACACAAGCTCAATATTACCTGGATCGACCGCCACACCTTCCTTAGAAATGATATGCCCCATAAATGCTACTTTCTACAGCCAAATTTCACACTTAGACAACTTAGTAAATAACTCGTTGTCCCTCAAATTCTGCAGTATTAACCTCAAATGCTCCTTATGCTCCTCTTTAGTCTTGGAATATCCTAAGATATGGTCAATGAAGACCAACACAAAAGTGTCTACTTAGACTGAAATTTCGGTTCATAAGATCCATAGACTCCGTCGGCGTATTTGTCAACCCAAATGGCATTACCACATACTCATAATGACCATACCTCGCTGAAAACATGTCTTAATAATTTCTTCATCCTTGATCGATATCTGATGATAAACCAATCTTATATCAATCTTCAAGAACAACCCTGATCCACTCAACTAGTCAAACAGATCATTAATACATGGCAATGAATACCTATATTTCACCGTAACGTGGTTCAACTATCGGTAATCAATGCACGGCCTCAAGCTACCATTCTTCTTCTTCACAAACAAAACGTGTGCGCCACACAGTAATACACTAGGTCTGATATACCCTTTGTATAACAACTCATTTAGCTTCTTATTCAACTCCTCCAGTTCTTTCAACCAATGCGATATGGGGCCTAAGAAATAAGACTTGTCATCGGCTGCAACTTCACGCTAAAGTCAATATCCCTCTTTGGAGGTAATCCCGGTATCTCATCGAGAAAAAAATCTTCAAACTCATTCAAGACCGTTATACTTGTTGCTGACAGCTTCTCTACAAGTATCTCTCAAATGACACAGTATCATCAGGTATACCTCTTCCATAAATATGACTTTAAAGTCAAAGCTGAAATAATCTTTTCATTTGGCTCCATTACAAATCATTAGTAGGACACTGTAACCCCGCAAGGACCTATAAAACACACCTTTCTCTAATAAGAGTCAATATTTGCCTTATATTTACTAAAGCAGTCCATCCCGACATTGACCTCAAACCCGTCTAACAGAAATTCAAACAATTCAACTTGAAAATTTAGTTGCCCCAAAATCATAGACACCCCTTTATACAACTTACAACATGATACAAACTCTGCGACGGTATAAATACCTCATCTTTTACCAACATACACTTCCCTAAACCAAAAGTTAAAGCATGACTCCTGGACACAAATGAATGGGTCACCCCCGAATCAAATAAAATAAAGGTTTGTTTATCCTTAACTATAAATGTGCCCGTCACAACTTGAGCGTTTTTTTTTTCTACTGTTTGCTTGTCCATCATATCAGTTTACCACTGTTCTTCTTGCCTCCACCCCATACCATACTAGCAGATACCGTAGATTTTGATGCTGAGCCCTGGTTGACGTTGTTATTTGGAGGCAGGTAAGCTCCACCATTTCGGTTGTAACCACCACTGTTAAAATCATCCCTAACAACTTTTTCAATTTTCAATGTACAAGTCAATATGGGTAAAAAGTTATCTAGTACCGAAACTTTTTCAATTTTCAGAATCACAAATTTTTATTTAAGACAACAATGTCCGTCTTAAACTTAAAGCAGGCGAACTATGGTAGATGAGACCACAGGTGGATGTCTAGGAAATTATAAAATATTTGTTCTATATATGCAAGTGAGGGAGCTATTTTATCTTAAGATCGATACTATTATTATTGGACAATATTATGTAATATATTGTAATATCATATCTTTGACTACAATTATTTAGTTACCTATCTTAAAGCTAATTAATTAGGGAAGTTATTGTCTTTTACGTCATCGTATTATTGTATATATGTAAGGCTTGTGTATCAATATTATTCATTCAATAATAAAACACAGCAATCTACCGCTATACTGCTTCACCTTGTTTTTAGTTTTTCATGGCATCAGAGCAATATCGATTCTAGGACCAATGTTCTTTTTACAACGACCAAAGGTGACGGTAGCAAAAGCAAAAACGAGCCAATTGCTCTTTCCTCTCCTCTATATCTCCACCCTTCTGATAGCCCTAGTTTAAAGTTAACTCATATAACTTTTAATGGCAAAAATTACGAGTTATGAGCAGATGCAGTGTGTAATGGCCTAAATGAAAAGAACAAATTAGCAATCGTTGAGGGAACCATAGAAAAAACAGAAGTAAAAACCGGAGAGGAAGAGAGTCCTGAGGTTGTGGCTTGACGTCAATGTAATGCCATGGCAAAGTCGTGATTGCGGAATGTGATCGATGAAAGATTACATCCTAGTATTAACTTTTGTGGTACCGTGACGGAAATATGGAAAGAATTAAAAGAAGGTTTTTCCACCGGTAATAATGCACCACATGTTCATCAATTAAAGAGCGATCTTAATGATTGCAAACAAAGACAAAATCAGTCAATCGTAGCCCAATTGAAAGCCATATAGGATGAGTTAGCCAACAACAGCCGAATCCATGCATGTACGTGCGGAGCAGCAGCCGCCATTACCAAAGAACGGGAAGAAGAAAAGGTGCACCAGTTCTTAATGGGACTCGACGCCAGTCTTTATGGTCACATCCGCACTAATCTCTTGATGAAAGACGATATTACCTCTTTAAGCAGAGCTTACGCGCTCGTCTTGCGTGAAGAGAGACATAGAACCGTGACCAAGGCAAGGGAAGAAGTAATGGAAACAGCAATGGCTCTGAAGGCAAATAAAGGTGGAGAACGAGCACGTGTTAGTTCGAACAAAGATACATGTGATTCAGATCCTTTTGAATGCACTTATTGTGGTAAACGTTATCATAAGGAAGAAAATTGCTATGAAAAGCATGGTTACCCTACAAGGGGACGAGGCAGAGGACGTCGTGGAGGCCTAAGATATGGAAGAGGAGGACGCGGCCATGGAAACAACTACCAAAGAGCCAATGCTATCAGCACTACAGAGACGGATTGGAACACCAAACATCTGACCAATGAAAAAATGGAACAACTGAGCTGTTTCTTGAGTGCAAAAACCGAAGGTAGCAAACAACAACCAGGTATGACTACTAATTGTGTTGCTGAATGGTTACTCGACAGTAGTGTGTCTCATCACATAACAGGCAAGCGCGACTTGCTGGAGGAAATATGGAGGAGCAGACCGTCTACTGTCGGATTGCCCAATGGGGCACATATACTCGCATATGAACACGGTCGAGTAACATTGAATAATAATTTTGTGCTCGAAGACGTCTTATATGTGCCGTCGCTGACTTGTGATTTAATTTCCATAAAACAATTAATCAAGGAAAATAATTGCGTGGTAACTTTTAATTCAGACTATTGTGTTACACAGGACCACTCTACGAGGATGAAGATTGAACGGGGTGAGCATCGAGATGGCGTTTATTACTTGAACATGGACCAAGAAGAAGTAGAAGCACAGACTAAAACTAATGGTGATGTTCGACTCTGGCATAGGCGACTCAGTCATCCCTCGAGCAGTCTTTTGTCTTCCTTTTCTAATTTAGTTGGACATGAATTATTTTGGAATCCTAGTGATGTTTATGATTCATGTTGACGTGCTAAACAAACACGTTCTTATTTTAAGACAAATAATAAGATAAGTGAGGAATTATTTGCTTTAATTCACTATGATATATGGGGACCGAATCGCACAAAAAGTCTATCTGGAGCCCAATATTTCCATAGCATTGGTATTAAGAAATTCGAGACTCTTGAAGCTAATGGGACATGGAAACTGATGGACTTGCCCCAAGGAAAGAAACCCATTGGTTGTCTATGGGGGTGTATAAAGTCAAGTACAAGGCGGATGACACTATTGAACGGTACAAGGCGCGTCTAGTGGCTCAAGGATACACTCAAGTTGAGAGTGTAGATTATCATGAGACCTACGCACTGGTCGCAAAAATGACAAGTGTCCGATGCGTACTAACTATAGCCGTGGCCAAAGGGTGGTCAATTGCCCAACTAGATGTCAACAATGCTTTCCTACACGGTGACTTGGATGAAGAGGTATACATGCGGTTGCCCCAAGGGTTCGAAGGTACTGGTTCACGGAAGGTATGCAAGCTTTAAAATCCTTATACGGATTAAAACAAGCTTCGAGAAATTGGTTTGCAAAATTAACCACTTCATTGACGAGGTACGGCTTTACCTAGTCTTTTGCCGATTATTCATTGTTTACTTACAATAAAGACGGTGTTTTTCTTGGCGTATTAGTGTATGTCGATGATATGATAATAGTAAGTAACATTCAAGGAGCTAGCATTCGTTTGAAACAATTTATCGACAGAAGCTTTGGTATTAAGGACCTTGGTCGACTCAAGTACTTCTTAGGAATTGAGGTTGCCTCGGGTCAGAAAGGATATTGTTTCTTTGTCAACGAAAATATGCAATGGAGATCGTTGAAAAAGCCGGCATGATGGGTGCAAAACCAGCAAACACACCAATTCAACCAAACCATAAATTGGCTTTGGCTAACGGGTATATCTTGAAGGATCCTACGGTTTATAGGAGGATAATGGGGCACCTTATATATTTGACAACTACGAGGCCCGACTTGTTGTATGCAGTTCACACTTTATCACAATTTTTTCATGCTCCGCGAAAGGAACATTATGAGGCAGCACTAAGGGTTGCTCGTTACTTGAAAGGGAGTCTAGGAAAAGGGATTATTTTAAGCGAAAACTGTGATCTCGTCTTGCGTGGGTACTAGGACTTGGATTGGGCTAGTTGTCCATTGTCGAGGAAGTCTTTAACATGGTATTTTTTAGCCTTGGGGTCAACCCCAATATCTTGGAAAGCTCGAAAACAAGCTACGGTGGCACGATTCACTGACGAGGCCGAATATCGAGCACTAGGAGTTGTCACTAGTGAGCTTGTTTGGTTAAAGTCATTTCTTTCATCTCTTGGAATTTCACAAACTCGGCCTATGCACATCTATTGCGATAATCAGCTGCTTTTTACATTGCGAGAAATCCCGTCTTTCATGATAGAACAAAACACATTGAAATAGATTGTCATTTTATCCGTCATCATCTTATAACTTGAAATATCGCGACTTCCCATATTCGTAGTACACTACAAGATAAAGCTCGTTTTGCGACGGATTAATCCGTCGCAAAACATGGTATTTCCGTCGCCATAAACAGTTTTGCGACGGATTTGCGACGGATCGTGTCCATCGTCGATTTTCGTCGCAAACAGTAGTTTATGCGACGGATTAGTCCGTCGCAAGTTTTTTGCGACGGATTAGTCCGTCGCAAGTTTTTTGCGACGGGATATCCGTCGCTAACATAAATAGCGACGGATTACAGGTGGCAATCAAGTCAAACAATAATTCAAGTTTTGCGACGGAAATTCCGTCGCAAACCTTGACTTATTGTTTGACTTGACTGCTTCTTTGACTTGGCAGTAAGTCGTTCAATTTTTGCAACGGAAATTCCGTCGCAAAAACACCTGTACATTCCAGGAATTGACTATTTTCTGCATCCCCTATATGCGTTAAAACGACCAAAAACTTGCAAATAACAGAAGTTTTCCAGCACTTACGCGTCCAACAAAGTTACTAATGTAACACAAAAACCATGCATGGGCAAAGTTTTGATTTTATATCATAAAAGTATAGTCTTACAAATAAAAGGTTTTAAGTTCAAAATAACTAACTAATCACTCAACCACACGGAGTGAATGGAGGGAAAGGGGTGAATGGGTGGGGCCTAGCATTATCGTCGCCATCATCATCAAAGTCGTCTCGACCCTGGTTAGAACCTCCAGTTCTGCAGCTGTGAGTAGAATTTCTTGCAACCTGACTCAAGTACTCTTCTATAGCTGCAATCCTTCGAGCTTGCTCGTCGCTCCCTTGCCTAAGTGTCGCATTCTCGTTTGACTGCTTAGTAGCCAAACCTTGGGTGCACTGAGTTGGGGTTGAGGTAGCAACAGAGTGCCTATGATGGTCAAACAAATAATCCGCCGCTGGTCCCAATCCGAAGCATCTTCCTTTCTCGTCAAATCAAGTCTCTTCATAATAGATCTCATTATCGTCGATGTTTTTGACTCATTGACTTTGAAGATCAGACTTCTTTGACATGATCTTATTCGGCATCACAAACAAGCTCAGAATTAGTAATTGTCATTTAAATTAAATAGTTAATTTAATTAAATATATAAATGACAAACATAAATCAATTAACAAAATAATGCATAACTTACAAAGAGTTCAGCTGGTTTTTTTTATAACCATCCACGGAACTAGTGCTTCTTTGTCTTCTCTAAGACTTGCACGGCATTTGGGATATCAGATGAATTTTTCCCGACCAACAATTTAAATACTTGTAAGTATAACATATATATATATATATAGATATATATATATATATATAGATATATACATACATATACATATATATACATATATATGTAAGTATTAAATTATAATTAGATAAATAAATTAAAAATAAAAGAAGATATATATATATATATATATATATATATATATATATATATATATATATATTCATTTGTAATCATAAGATCACCCACCTTATGATAATTTTCTGATGTGAGACAAATCTACTATTTTTAGGTAATATATTCACCACACCTACATTATTTTTCAATGTAGGACAAATAATATACTAAAAATTACACCAAATATATCCAAATAATATGAGTTTCTATACTTTGCAGGGTTTTTTTTACCGCGAATCTTATTATATTTCTTCATAATTTTTTTTTCAATACAATTTTTTAAATAATACTTTTAAAAATTAATTTTTGATGATGTAAATTTAACAAATGTGAAGATAATAATATACAAACTTTTAAGAGATCTCTAAGACAATACTTAAGAGACTTAAAATATTTTAGTTTGTTATATAAGGTCCAAGAATGATTTCTATATTTAATCATAGGATCACCCACCTTATCTTTACGATGTGGGACAAATTTACTATTTATACATATTATATTCATCACATCTACAAACTTTTAAGAGATATTTAGGACAATATTTAAGATATTCAAAAAATTTGGGTTGATACATAAGGTTTAAGGATGACTCCTATTTATAATCATAAGATTATCCACTTTATTATTTTTCCGATGTTGGGCAATTCTACTATTTATATGTAATATATTTACCATATATACATTATTTTTCAATGTGCGACAAAGAATAGTTATTAATTTAACTTTTATTTAAAGAGTTTCTAAAAAGTTGAAAAGTTGATAATATTATTAGGAAAATAATTAATTTAAAAATTATAATCAAAATATAAGAGTTCAACCATAACTTGAAAAGTATATGTATCAATTTAACTTTTATTTTAAGAGTTCCTATAAAGGTAGAGTCACTCACGTGCCTCGAAAAAAGCATCTTATATATATATATATATATATATATATATATATATATATATATATATATATACACTAGATGTCATGCCCGTGCGATGCACGGGTCTACGTTAATGTCTTTTTCATATCTTATAACCATTAACTTATAAAAATAAACTTTTGAAGTTTTAAGACTAAAAATAAAATATACTCTGTAGTTATTATGAAAATAAAAGTAATTTTTTATGAAAAATGAGAGTTATATCCTCGGAAAGTAGAAGGACAAGTCTAGAAATATCCTACATTTAAAGATATTTAAAGACATGCATAATACTTATGACTTATGGACATTCACACAATAAAATTCACTATAACAATCTTAATCTATTAAGAAGAGATAGAATTATACTCCGTACTATAGTTTAAAGTAGTTCGCGAGACGGAAAATCGAAAGTCGTATTTGATTTAAAACAAAATCCACTATATATACAATACATTATGAACGTAATAGTTAAGATGGTTTCAAATTCTAATAAAGCTATATACCTCTTGGAAAGAAACACTTAAACGTACAAGAAAATTAGAAGAATTTGCATGAGATTGTATCTTGTAGACATTTAAGACAAGAATTCGCATTTAGATAATAATTCATTCTTGTTGCTTATTTAATTAAAATCTTAGAGTAAAAGTTATTTGTAAAAGCTTATTTAAATAATTTCTTAAATTAAAAGTGTTTTGTAAAGTTGGACTGTAGGTAATCGCTCGAAAAAAGCTTTCTTTAATTATATAGATAGATAGATATATTGATTAGTCATGAAACATAAACATGAACATAAGCTAACGTAGGTTGTATTGTTTATTAATTGTGTTTTGATTGTAAACCTTATTTTTGGGCTAGATTCTTTTATTGGGCTCGTCTTATGTTATAAAATGGTCTTATAGAAGAGTTGCCGAATATTATTTATAAAAGATAAGAAAGATAAACAAATGAGACGGATGTAACAAAATCACTAAAAAAACTTACAATTTATGAAATCTTACAGGCTATGAATTGAATTATATACTCTGTATTACATCTGCGAAAATAACAAATTCTATTAGACGACGTTGCACATGTAATTAAAAACAAATGTAAATAAGACCATAAGCAATTACTAAAAGCAACAAACATCAATATAACACATGCAAATTTAACGTGAGAAGTAAATTGAGCAAAGAAACAATACAGTAGTTGTGAGAGCCTTAAACAACCATATACTTAATACTCTGTGTATATACAAATAGTTATTCCATGGAGTAAGAAGGATTCTAACTAACATTAAAACCTTGATTAACTAACACTATGTACCGTAAGTTATATTAACCATTTATAAATATTATCTTTTAACAATAATTATAGATTATGTACCACTAAGAATTGTTATCTATTCAAATATATATTAATTAATGTATTTTAGTTAAAGTATTTTACAAAAGTTAGATATTCTAATATATATCGCTCGAAGTATTTCGTAAAAGCAACAAAAATCAATATTGTATAACACATGCAAATTTAACGTGAGAAGTATATTGAGCAAAGTAACAATACAATAGTTGTGAGAGCCTTAAATAGCCATATATGTGACAACCCTCGCGAATGCGGAAATATAAAACATACAAGCATGTGAATTATATAGCGGAAATATGAAGTTTTTAAAACTTTTATACATGCAAGAAGAAGTATACGAGGAGTGTCAAATATTACAAACCAAAGCACGAAATAAACTACAACAAGAGACGAAGTCTCTCCAAATGTTAACAAAGTAAAAGTGTTTAGCAAACAAGCTAAAATCGTCTAGAGGTGTTTCATCCAGGGACAACGCCCGCTAGCTCACACCCGAACCCAAAATATCATAGCAAAAAGCCATCCAAATCAAGCAACCTGTTCATCCATGAAAAACATGAACGCCACAGTCAGTGGGGAGTAACTCCGGGTTCTCCCAGCAATATCACATTAAACGTACATAAAAGGAAATACAAAAGATAAGCATGCATATATATATATACATGTGAAATACGATAAGAATAGATAGGCAATTCAATATATAATGATAAGAGTATATGTAATACAAATCCGAATCCATCAGGTTATACAAAGACTCGGGGAAGACACTCTTAGGAAACCGAATACGCTCACTAGGGCTTGCATCTCACCGTTAACGGTATAAGTTTGATAAGATTGAGACTCGACAAACAAACCATGCCAAGTCATGGTATGATCATGAATAATCAATCATGTAATCATCCATCCAAACACAACAATACATTGACGACCTCTCTCACGGTAAATGAAACGCACTAGCACCGTGTACATGGTAAGTATGATTAAAAGGCATCCACGAGATAAGCATTTCCCTGAACGCATACACGATCACATTTCGTATATGTGGACTAATTTCCTCCGGTAGGACGACGATAATAATACGGTCCTAGTCTAAACCTGGCCAGACTCCTGGAATCGCATTTTTCGGTTCGACATGCGATAAACATTTTGCATCCAAGACTCGGTCAATCAAAGACGCCGAGTACCCCAAATTCGGTTGACATTCACGAAAGAGGCGAAAAAGAGCACAAGTCTCATAACAAGCGGTACGCTACATGCAAATAACACCACCTCGCAAGTACACAACATTTGACGGCCGGGTCGATCAACGCAATGCGTTCGCCTCCCAACAACGTCGTCGTATGTCCACTAACACATGCAATTAAG
>JAIUZE010001732.1:0-102198 GCA_022085475.1 Heliosperma pusillum
GGGAGAGGAAGTCATTGAACCGTTTTCTTGGGAAGCCTTTAAAAGAAGCAGTTGAGGTCTGAATTCTTTCCTGAGCACCTTCGTAGGGCAAAGAGGAGGGAATTCGATGACCTCAAGCAAGGATCAATGACGATTCAAGAGTATTATCAAAAGTTCGAAGAGTTGTCTCGCTTTGCGACAAACCTAGTTCCCGATGAAGCTTCCAAAGCCGACAAGTTTGAGCGGAACCTTGAGCTTAGCATTAGGGACCGACTAGGAGGACAAGAGTTTGCCACACTAGCCGCGGTTTACTGTCGAGCCAGCAACATTGAAAGGGTCATGGAGGATAAGAAAGCTGTGATAGGAGAAAAGCGAAAAGGCACCCAGTCTGATGCAGGCCAAGGATTCCCTAAGAGAGGGAACTTCACTAACTTGCCGCCCAGACCCAAATCTTTTGGGAACCTTGGAAAACCCCTAAGCACAAACTCTCAAGGAAGGCAGTCCGTGAGGCGCTATTTTTGCAAGCAATGTCGCCAAGATCACCCCAGGAAAGATTGTAATGGCAATTCCGTTCGCTGCAACTTCTGCAACAAAATGGGACACCGAGCTTATGAGTGCTACTCCAAGGAGCGACAATCTCAGCAAGGGAACCAAACTCGCCATGGAGGAATGCCTGCAAGAACCACAAGGAGTTATGCAAATTCTAACCACGCTCAACCTGTCACCCGACCCCAAGGAAACCCCAACAATCAAGGCGTCAGTAGGGCCCCGATCAATGGAGGTAACAATCAAGTTGCATCAACTAGCACCGTTCAGGGAGGAAATGGGAACCGAACTGGGAGACTCTTCGCCATTGGCCGTGATGAAGCTGAAAGGACCGAGAACGTCGTCACTGATACATTTCTAATCAATTCTAAACCCTCTTATGTTCTATTTGATTCTGGAGCATCTCATTCGTTCATAGCCAGTTCTTTTGCACCCACCCTTGGGCTTAATCAAAGTGAAATGATGGAAAGCAAGTTCTTGCAACCATCAGGAAAAGTTGTGAAATGTTCAAAAATCTTTAGGGATGTGTCCATAACAATAGCGGGGACCAATTTTCTTGTTGACCTTGTCGAGTTTCCCTTAGGAAATTTTGATGTGATATTAGGAGTGGATTGGTTGAATAAACATAAAGCTAAGATTGATTGTTGGCAACAAAAAGTTTCACTGAGAGGACCCAAAGGAGTCCGAATTACTTACAAAGGAGTGGTAGTCAAACCCAAAGTAAAATTGATTTCTGTCCTCACCTTAAAGTCATACCTGAGAAAAGGATTTCCATTCTTATTGTGTCACGTTCATGATGTGTCCATCGAGAGTCCGAGAGTCGAAGATGTGGAGGTAGTACGGGAGTTTGAGGACGTCTTTCCTGAAGAGATTCCCGGCATGCCCCCGCAAAGGGAAGTAGAATTCCAAATCGACCTTCTTCCGGGCACTGGCCCAATCTCTAAAGCACCTTATAGGATGGCACCAAAAGAACTAGCTGAATTAAAGATCCAATTAGAGGAGCTTCTTGATAAGGGTTACATTCGCACAAGTGTATCACCATGGGGAGCCCCGGTTTTGTTTGTGAAGAAGAAGGATGGAAGTTTGAGGTTGTGCATTGACTACTGCGAATTGAATAATGTGACGGTGAAAAACCGATATCCGTTACCCCGAATTGATGACCAATTCGACCAGTTGCGTGGAGCAGGAATATTCTCGAAAATAGACCTCAGATCCGGATACCATCAATTAAGGATAGCTGGAGGAGATGTACCAAAGACCGCCTTTCAAACTAGATATGGTCACTATGAGTTCACCGTAATGCCGTTTGATCTTACAAATGCACCTGCCGTGTTCATGGACCTAATGAATCGAGTATTCCGACCATTCGTGGATAAGTTTGTAGTAGTCTTCATCGATGATATCTTAGTATACTCGAAGAATAAGGAGGACCACGAGGAGCACTTGAGACTAGTTCTTCAAACCTTGAGGGACAACCAGTTGTATGCTAAATTGTCGAAATGCGAGTTTTGGGTAGAAAAAGTCTCTTTTCTAGGACACGTTATCTCAGGAGACGGAGTTTCAGTTGACCCAAGCAAAGTGGAAGCTGTATCCAATTGGCCGACTCCAAAGAATGTCACCGAGATCCGTAGCTTCTTGGGTCTAGCTGGATACTACAGGCGTTTTGTAAAAGATTTCTCCAAGATCGCCCGACCGATGACTTCGTTGATGAAGAAGGCAAACAAGTTTCAATGGGACGACAACTGCGAGAAATCATTCCAGACTCTCAAGGAGCGATTAACAACCGCCCCAGTGCTAGCACTACCAAGTGGAAATGAAAATTTTGAGGTGTATACCGACGCATCCAAGAACGGTCTAGGATGTGTGCTAATGCAAGATCGCCGAGTCATTGCTTATGCATCCTGACAACTAAAGCCACAAGAGGTTAATTACCTGACTTATGACCTGGAATTAGCCGTCGTTGTCTTTGACCTTAAGATATGGCGTCATTATCTTTATGGAGTCACCTTCAAGATCTTTTCCGACCACAAGAGCCTAAAGTATATATTCACCCAAAAGAAGCTAAACATGAGACAAAGAAGGTGGTTAGAGTTGATCAAAGATTACGACATGGAGATCCAATACCACGAAGGAAAAGCAAATGTAGTGGCTGATGCTCTCAGCCGAAAGTGTGTGCACTCGCTATGTGGAGTTATTTCACGAATGAAGCTAAGAGAGGAGATCCAGAACATGGGCATCAACGTCATCTCTAAAGGTGACGACATGAACGACTTCACCCTATCACCCGACCTATACGATGAGATCCGTGAGAAACAAGCTGGGGATGAAGTGATTGAAACAAAGAAAGCAAAGATTGGGACCCCGAATGGAGAAGGTTTCAGCATCGAGAAGGATGGGAGCATTCGCTACAAAGCAAGATGGTGTTTACCTCAAGACTCCGAGCTAAGGAAGAAAATCATGGAGGAGGCACACGCTACACCCTATTCAGTGCACCCGGTAGGAGACAAGTTATACAAAGACCTTCTGGTGGCCGAATATGAAGAGAGAAGTAGCAGAATTCGTATCACGATGTTTGACTTGCCAAAAGGTGAAAATCGAGCATAGAAGACCTCAAGGGTTACTACAGCCTTTGGACATCCCAGAGTGGAAGTGGGACTCGATCTCAATGGATTTCATCACCGCCTTACCAAGGACCAAGAAAGGAAACAACATGATTTGGGTAATTGTGGATCGATTGACGAAGTCTGCACACTTCATACCAATGAAGGATACCTGGAACAAGAAAGAACTCACCATGGCTTACAGGAGACACGTGCTAAAGTTACACGGAGTTCCAAATAGTATCATTTCAGATAGAGATTCGAGATTCATTTCCCGATTCTGGCAAGAACTACAAGAGTCTTTAGGGACAAAGCTAAAGATGAGTACCGCATTTCACCCCGCAACCGACGGTCAAACTGAGAGAACAATCCAGACTCTGGAAGACATGCTTAGAGCTTGCGCTCTAGAATTCAAAGGTTCATGGGAGGACATGCTAGACCTAATTGAATTTTCCTACAACAACAGTTACCATGCTAGTATCAAGATGGCACCATTTGAAGCCCTATACGGAAGAAAATGTCGGAGCCCTGTATGTTGGAACGACCTCACAGATAGTGTTGTACTTGGACCACAGATGATTCAAGAAATGATTCAACAAGTCCAAGTGATCCAACAAAAGATGAAGGCAGCCCAAGACAGGCAAAAGAGTTATGACGACCTTCACCGAAGAAGCATCGAGTTTGAGGTTGGAGATAAAGTCTTGTTACGAGTGTCACCAATGAGAGGAGTGATGCGATTTGGTAAGAAAGGAAAGTTGAGCCCCAAATACATAGGTCCATACGAGATATTGGAGCGTGTTGGAGAGGTAGCTTATCGTCTGGCGTTACCACCATCATTGGACCGAGTCCACAACGTTTTCCATGTTTCCCAGCTCCGTAAGTACTTGAGCGACCCGTCGCACGTTTTAGAACCCGAGGTACTAGAACTCGATGACTCGCTATCTTATGAAGAGCGACCCGTTAAAATCTTGGATAGTAAAGTTCGAAAAACCCGAAATGGAGAGACCCGTATAATCAAGGTACTATGGTCGAACCATGACACCGAGGAAGCCACTTGGGAAGCCGAGGAGGCCATGAAACTGAAATACCCAGAGCTATTTGAGGTAATTATCTAGTTACGAGGACGTAACGTCCCCTAAGGGAGGTAGGATGTAATACTTACATCTTATCCTTGCATAGCTAGGAATGTTGGTTCACTAATTGTTGTTGATAATAGAGTTAGCTGAGTTTGTTGAGGGTAGTTTTAAACTTCGAGGACGAAGTTTGTTTTTAAGGAGGGTAGATTGTAATACCCGTAAAATCATCAAATAAAATAAAAAGGGAAATTTAAAAAATAATAATAATAAAGTATTATAAAGAATAAAATAATAAGAACTAAAATGGGAAATTAGTAGCGGTACAACTGTCACGTAACCTAGAATTTAATCCGACTTCGAGACGATAATCTAAAAACGCTTTCATCGTCAAACGGTAAAAGAATTTATAATAAAATATATTCCTCAAATTTATTTTAATAAGAGAAGAGCATTATATATATATATATATATATATATATATATATATATATATACACACATACATTTAACCCTAGTGTCGATATTAGGAGTCTCAAATTATATCGTCACGCTTCATTTTCCGTGTCGCGGAAACCCGACACAACACTAAACGAAATCTTAACCACATCTAGCCTAGATACCTAGTAACCACCCTATAACCACCCTACATGCCAAGGAACCAATGCATGTTGAAGCATGCCCCTCTCTTGTCTACTTGGGAGCCGTTTATTCCCTTCCCCATATCCCTCTTTTTGTCTTTCCAAAACCTCCACTCCAACACTCATTAAACCCTATAACTCAAGCTCCCACCAGAATTATTAGCTCACTCAAACACTATCAACACAAAAAAGAAAAAAGAGTAGAGAGATAGAGAGAGGAAGAAGAAGAAGAAGAAGGAGAAGCTAGGAGGAGGATCTTGCCTATACACTAAGATCTTCACCTTGTAAGGACTAAAATACTAAACTCTTAGCATTTTATTCTCATTCAACACTTAAACTTGAGTAAAACAAACCCTTAAACAAACTATAAGAGTCTTCATACATGCATGCAAGAACCTATACACATAACAATCATCAAAGTGTCAAATCCGAAGGTTGATAATTAACAGAATAAAAATCCAACTTAGACTAGTGTTATTGCTATGAAATAAATATTGTCGTAGGTCCTCCTGTCTATAATAAGTGTACAAAATTTTGTCATAATCCCATGAGTCGTTTGCAAATGAAAAATCATACAAAAAGAACATGATTCTGGACAATCGAATCTGCTAGTCCCAATATTTGTGTCTTAAAAAGTAACTTAAAGGATTAATGAGGACAAACCCTTTTACCACAATGAACTTCAATGAATATAGAGTATATTAGTCCTTGGAATCAACTCATTTGAATTTATAATCTTTGTAATATACTTAAAAACATTTTGTGACTCATATTCTGACCACTAGTTAAAGATCCGACCAATAGTACATCTTAAACCTATTTTTGGCTAACATTGTATAAACATAAAAGTTGCTAGACTTATCACTAGACATACTGGAGTTGGTTTCGTCCAATAATATTGAGTATTTGATTTTATATGATTTTTGCAACACAAAGTGACAATCTGGAAATCTGATAAAATATTGTTCTTTAGATTGATAGTTGAGAATCTTCCATTTTCGAATAGACCACTAGTAAATAAAGTTATACTAAAGATAAATTCTTGATATTTGACTATGATAAACTTTAATGAGAGACATGCATGTTGGCCTTTTGAAAATCGATATTTCGACTATTTAAACACCCGAACCAGCCCAAAACTTTCTGTGACTCGGAAACCGTCACGTTTTACTAAACAGAAATTTCAGAGGCCTTAGAGTCGTTTTTGGACTGTTAGTATTGTCACTTAAAGTTGTAGGACATCTTAAATAATCCAACCTAACTGGTATTACCCCAAAAAGTTAAGTAATGAAGGAGTTATGACGTTTTGAAGTCACTGTTCAGAATCTGTAAAACCGTAAAGTATGTATGAGATAATGAACTTGTATAAACCAAGTGTATAAGCTATAAATTGTTAAACTAAAAGCACCAACTTGATAAAATACTCTTAAATATTCTGACCATGAACTTAGTTTGCTTTCTTAAGAATAAAACTCGGAACAAAACGTTCAAAATGGAAACATACCAAAAACCGAGTAAAATGCATAAAACCAATTGAACTAGTTAAGGACCGTCTGGAATAATTTAGTAACGAGTACTTTATGTATATTGTAGACTCGGGATTTGTAGAAGAAGCACTTTAAACTTCTAGACCAGCTCATAAGGTAAGGGAAACGCTTGTCCATACACTATTCTTGAACTATTGAGTATTGTTTCAAATGTTATATTGTGTATAATGTTTATAATGATTGTTATTATAAGTTTGGATTATTGTGATGAAATATTGAAAAATAATTGATGTTATTCCATCCTTTGAAGTGTTGAAATATAATACAGGACTCATAACTTTTAAGAGTTTGAAAACCAAAACCGTTTGATCTTTTGTACAAATTATGGAGATGGTTAATCTCAAGAAGTGGATTTAATTGTTTGGAAAGGGTTTCGATTTTTTGTTTGAACGGTTTTGGTAGAGGGGTAGGTTGTTCCCAAATAATAAAAGGGGACCTCCTATACAGAGCTTTTGGTGGGGGTTAGTTGATCGAGACCCCGTCCTCTTATCTTCCTCCTTGGGGTTGGCCCTTGGAGGGGTGTGCACACTCGGGATTTTTGGACAGTTATTGGACATGGTTTGGTGAACCCCGTCTTATCCGGACTAGGGCGAGGGAATCCTCTCCATACGGCCTCTATCCATTACTTACTAAAGAAAGTGAAGAAATGTTTTCTTCGAAGGAAAGTGTTTTAAGATTTGGAAGGACTAACTATTTTTGGATCGGATTTCCTTATTTAGAAACTTGAACTTCTCAATGATATTCTACTTTCTTATGAATTCTAAATTTTAAGTAAAACTCGTATTTATTTATTTTTGGATTGTTTACCTTACTCAACATTATTGTTGACCCTCTTTTGTTTTTGTCCTTAATTGGAACTGCTATGACCACTATTGTGAGCGCAGATCGTGTGACAGGTAATCCAAGGAACTAGGACGTGGGAACCACGGGAGAGCGCGCGCGTTATTGTTTTTATTGGAAACCAATGTTTAGACAATTATCTTTATTTTGCATCATCAAACTTATTCGCTTCCGCAAACATTTGGATTTTGTTGTAATCGGATTTTACTCTTTGGTTTTTAATTCACATGGACATTTACCCCTTTGAATTACATGATTTAAATACTTCTACTACAATTGGTTCAAATGTGACACATCCATATTCCGAATTTTACATGAAAACTCTATTTTTAAATATAACGGATTATGGGGGTGTTACAAAGTGGTATCAGAGCAACCCTGCGACCGTGTGGTGATGGAGGCAGTTGTTATACGCTCCATTGTGATCACCCACCTAGCGGGGGAAGATTCTGGGTTAGCGGTTATGCTCCCAGGCGCAACGAGGACGTTGCGTTCTTCAAGTGGGGGTGATTGTAACACCCCACATTTGTTGAAGAGGTCCATTGATAAGTTTAAATGACTAGTGCTTAAAGGGATTGTAAGTACTACTCATAACAACAAAGTGCACTTTCTTTTCTGGTTGTCCATGCAAAAGAACTCAAAAGTTAAGCGTGCTTGACTGAGAGTAGTCTTAGGATGGGTGACCTCCTGGGAAGGTTCCCGGGATGTGCATGAGTGAGGACAAAATGCGCTGGAAAGGACCCGTGTTGATCTGTGGGCCATGTACACAGCCTGGAGAGCTATCATGAGTGACCGCTCCCGACCCAAGGTTTGGGCCGGGGTGTTACAATCATGCTATGGGAATGAATAATTCTAACAATCAAATGACAATTAATTAACTAGAAATGAAATAAATTGCATAATCAACTAAACGATGAGAAATTTATACCAACAATGCTTGTATTAATGAATAGGGAGAATGTCTTCACCCAAAATCTTCAATACAAACCCAAGACTATGATAGTTCTACTAAGAAAGAGTATATCTACTAACTTGAATTGAGAAATTAAACTTAATTAAGGAACGATTAGGAGAGTAATTAGTGAGTATTAGAGATTACAAAATTTTTTGGGTTTTGTGCTAATAGTTCATGAAAAGCTGCTTACAAAAATTAGGGGGAGGGTATATATAGGTATCCCAAAATTAAGAAAGAAAATAGAAGAGGGGGCGAAAATGCGGAGTTGCGTTCCTGGCCGGTTGGCCGGCTGCCGGCCTTCTGACCGGCCTGGAGCACATCAGAACCTTCCTTCATTTTGTCTTCAAAAAATAATCTAAGTATGATAATGGGGTCCCAGCCGGGTGCCCGGCCGCCGGGAGCACATCAGAACCTCGGATGTTTTCTGATGTTGCGCAGGCCGGGTAGTAGGCCGGCCGCCGGGTGCCTAGCCGGCAATACCTGGCCTATTTTCTTCTCCCTATCTTTTTCCTTCCTTTGTGGGTATGCGGTCTGAGCCGGGTGGCCGGCCGCCGGTCGGAGGACCGGCCTGCGCCACCTGGGGGCTCCCTCACTTCATTTCTTCTTCTCATCTCCAAATCCCGACTCATGCAAGGCCTTTATGCACCGATTTCTTCGTTTCCGCCTTAATTCCTGCAAAATGATACCAACATTCATAGCACGGGAAATCGGGAAGCAAAATGCAATCAAGGGCACGCAAATCCGTGCAAACGGACCAAAATGGGGACGAAAATGAGTGGAAAAATGTAACTAATTAAATGCTTATCAATGATTAAGACGGAGGGCGAAATTATATTAACAACAACCAAAATTTCATTATCAAAAACAATAATGGCTACTATCCTACGTCAATTAAAGACAAACAAATAATTAAGACGGAAGGCGGAATTAAATTAACAACAAAAATTTCATTAACAGAAAAAATAATGGCTACTATCCTACGTCAATTAAAGACAAACAAATGATTAAGACGGAGGGCGAAATTAAAATAAAGGTAAATATATTACCTAAGGATGAAAATAAACAAACAAAGCAGCGACGGCGACAAGTAGCGGCGGTCGATGGTCGGAGGTAGCTAGTGGTGGTCGTCGGATCTACAACAAACAACTAATAAGGAACATATAAATTAACAAAAGGGGAAAAGAGAGATAATGAAATAGTTAATTAAACTTACCAAGGATGTGGTGGACGGAAAGTAGTTAGGTAGCCGGTGGTCGGAAAGTGTGGATTTAATTGATTTGGGGGTTCGGTTTTGGGGAAAAAATGAATTGAGAATGACGGAGTTCTTCGAGCGATTTTTTACATAAACAGATAGATAATGACAGAAATTCCGTCAGGTTCCCGAGTTTTCGAAAAAATTTCTGACGGAATTTCCGTCAGGAATATGTTTGACTGGTTTATAATTTGACTTTGATATTATTATGTACTGACGGAAATTCCGTCAGTAATGTTCCATTTTACTGACGGAATTTCCGTCAGTGGCCGTTTTTACTGACGGAAATTCCGTCAGTACCCGCCAGTGAATTTTGCCGCCTTTGACTTAGTCAACGCGCCATTTTCTAGTGACGGTTATTGGCGGATAATCCGTCAGTTTTATTTTTCCGTCAGTAGTCCGTCAGTGATAATAAATTACTGACAGAATTTTTTTTTCGTCAGAAAAATCGTCAGTTTCCCGAGATATCCTTGTAGTGTATCTATGTCTACGAAAATCTATTGACTAAGGCTCTTGAAAGTTTAGCCATATAAAATTCTTTGAAGGTCAAGGATCGTATCTTACTAAAAGAGTCGGACGTGAATCTTAAAAAAATTAAGGGAAGAACGATCATTAATTTAATTGGTAACCCAGTCTCCTGCTGTCAGGATAGACTTTCTGTTGACGCATCTTGGAAGGAAAACTTGTCTACTGGGTTGGAGTTTTTCCTACAAAGAACTGATGGGTATGATACTTCTGTTATCAGAGGAAACTTTTCCTCTTAATCTTCTGAACAAGCTGAGGCCTTAGCCATTCTAGAAGGATTAAGATGAGCATCTTCTAAGGGATATATCTCCATTTGCTCATTCTTTCTGACTGTCTTCTGGTTATCTCGCAAATTCTTAGGTTTGCTGAGCCGGAAGTTAAGAATAAGGCAATTATTGCAGGAATTGACCTTATTAGTCGTTCTTTTCATTGTCTTTGTATTAGTTTTGTTCCAAGAACTCAGAATAGAATGGTTGATGCTCTAGCAGCAAGAGCTATTCGTTTGTAGGTTCTACCAATTTACTTCTGTCAAAAAAATAAAAAAAAATGGATAAGTCATTATTATTTCAGCAAGTCTTACTTGCGACGGATCTTACTTGCGACGGGGCGATCCGTCGCAAGCTTAAGACGGGTCAAGTCCCTCTCACAAAAAGCAAGTGGGGGGCAAGTGGGAGGCAAATAGAGTCCCTCTTGATAGATTTCATAAACGTGTTCTTATTGATAATAATATTGTGGTGTTGTCTGAATACATAGTACGTACCCATATTTATAGTAGAGTAATAATCTACCTAAACTAGGATACCAAATAATACTAAATATCTTATTAATATTCTATCCTAATATATTTATTAAATCATATCTTAATATTATCTCATATGACTCCATATGAGATCTTATTCCTTAATTGTAACAACCGTAATTTTAGCCGTTAGAATTTAATAATATTATATTAATATTAAGTAGCGTAATTTAGATTTAGAATAGAACTTTGTCTTCCGTGTCTAATTTAGAGAATTTGAGTCCGTATTCGGACTCCACGCGAAATTTCGGGTGGCCTACACCTTAGTCCATGTGTTGGGCCATTTTCTCAATCACCACTCATCCAACCTAACCCTTACCCAACCCATTTTTCCACTCAACTTTTCAGCACACTATTCACCCTCTTCAACCTCCCTCAAACACACTAAACCCTAGCCTCCATCACCATTGTTGAACCTTCAACCTTCCCACCTAAATCCTACCATAACTCATTCATTTCTCATCCAAATTCGTTAATTCGTAGCCTATTCTTTCTCATTTCTTCTCCTCTTCCTAGTAAGGTAAGAAAAGTCTAGTCTTTCTCACTTTCGTTTTCTCATTTTTTTTCCCAAGGTGAAAATATTAATCTTTTTGTATCAAATTTGTAGGAGGAGACCTCCAAGATCCAGACCGAGACTATTTTCTAATGGAGGAAGAAGAAGAAGATTAGTGAAGACGCAAAAAGGTAACGGTGAAGGGTTACTCGATATCAATTTACGTTTTTAATGCTTTATTTGTGATTCTAGTAGAGAAACATATAACCTTTGTTATGAATTTCATGAGAAACCTACTTGTTGCCTTTCATATGTGTGGATTCCACCATTTATGTCTTCTTTCACTAATCATATGCTAAGTAGTATTCAAGTGGTTAATTATACTCATTGAATATGTTGGAACTTGTGTTGAGCATTAAATATGTGTGGGTTTTGCTTTAATTAATGCTTATACAATGATTGGTGATGATGGATGTACATTTAATGTGGATTTGATGCTATTAAATGTTGTTAAAATTATGTGGGAAGTAAATGGATTGAATATTGATTGTTGGAAATGTTGCATTTTCATATGATACGCCTCAGCCGGCCGACCGGCTGCCGGTCAGCCCAACCGGCCGGGGACCTCTGATGATGAACTGGTTGAGTTTTAGTATTTTGTTGATGCGCACGTCCCAGCCGGCCGACCGGCTGCCGGTCAGACCAACCGGCTGGGCACTTCTGTATTTTGGTTAATATTTCGCTTAGTGTACGAGTCACAGCCGGTGAGCCGGCAGCCGACCGAACCGGCCGGACCCTTCCCCTTTCCCCTTTTTCCTCCAATTTACCCATTAGCCTATGACCCCAGCCGGGTAGCCGGCATCCGGTCACACCCACCGGCTGGGGATTCCTGTATATTTAATGTTGTTGTTGGTTGATGCTATAGGGCCAGCCGGGTAGCCGGCGGCCGGTCCCCCGGACCGGCTGGCACCTCCTGTAGCTTGTCCACTTTTCCTTTTCATATGAGTTCACATGCAATAGTTTGTATGGTTGGTGTATCGTATAAACTTACGTAATAACTTTAAATATTCATGTTTAAAATATATGATATCTCACATGCTTATATTACGTGTTTTGTGACGGCTTTTGATATGCCCCCTCTTGAGTTGGTTCTACATTATGTTTGCATTTGAGCACTACTTGTTGAGTGTTTTGAACTCTCATTGCCCGGCTACACCTTATCCTCGTTAGACTGGGATGTCGGAGCGATGCGGTGTATATATCCTTGATCCTTGTATGCATGTTTAGTGGGGATATGACGACGTTGTTGGGAGGCGAACGCAATGCGTTGATCGACCCGGCCGTCAAATATTGTATCCTTGCGAGGTGGTGCCATTGCATGTAGCGTACTAGCTTGAATTTTGACTATAGATCTCTTTTTCCGCCTCTGTCGTTGGCCGTACTGCCGGATTTGGGGTACTCGGCTTCTGTGTTTGACCGAGTCTTGGATGTGTTCACGCCTAGCCGCATGTCGAATCGGGTACACGCCTGGTCCCGAGAGTCTGGCCAGATTTAGACTAGGACCGCGTTATTACCTTTGTCCTAACGAGAGGATTAGAGTCTTTCATATACGAAACGTTTATCGTGTATGGGTTCAGGGAAACGCCCTTATCCCTTGGACTTCCACTGACTTGTCTTGCTATTGTACATGATGCTAGTGCGTGTCATTTACCATGAGAGTGTGTAAGCTTATATTTGATCGTATGATGGATTGTATGCTTGATTGACTTGGATGCCTATGATTGGTTTGTTTGTCGAGTCTCAAACCTTCTCAAACATAAGTCGCTAATGGTGAGATGCAAGCCCTTAGTGTTCTATATGGTTGCCAAGGGGAGTCTTCCCCCGAGTCTTGTATTGCATGATGATGATGATGATGGTTTCCCTTACTAGTATATTGCTATTATCTCAATGTATTCTCATTTTCGGCATGACATATATGTTTACATGACTATGTGTTTACTTATGTACGTTTTGATGTGATATGGCAGGGAGAACCCGGAGTTACTCCCCACTGACTGTGGCGTTCATGTTTCATGAATGTACAGGTACAGGTCGGTGCTACATGGGGTTGAGACTAGTGTGAGCTAGCGAGCGTCATTTTACGATGATTACCTATTACCGCTTAGACTCTCTTATCCTTAGATTTATTGTATATTTTTGGGACCGATGTCTCCCTTGTAGTAATCTGTCGACCCCTTTCGACACTACTACTTAGTTTATTTATGACGGATTTCACCTTTTGATGATCTTTGCGAATCATACCTTAAAAAGTTTTAAAAATTCTTTAATTTCTGCTGCTAGTTACTTGTTTATCTTTATGCTTTCGCGAGGGTTGTCACATTAATACCCTCCCTCAAACTTATGGTAATTTGACTAAATTTCCATGAGTTTGAAAATACAACAATCCAAACTCTTTCAAAATGCCAAAAAAACTTGGGGACCCCGAAAGTTTCTCTATCCCTTGTGTTGTAGGGGGAGTCATGATTTCAAGGGCATTATGTGACAACGGTGCAAGTGTAAGTGTCATTCCCTTAACTATTGCTAAAAGAATTGGGCTTGATAGTTTAACCCACACTTCTATGACTCTCCAACTAGCGGATAGGTTCGTTAAGCAACCTTTAGGTGTGCTTGAGGACGTACCCGTTAAAGTTGGCAAATTTTTGATTCCCACGGATTTCGTTGTCCTAGATATCCCGGAGGATAGCCACACTCCCATCATCCTCGGTAGGCCCTTTTTGGCTACCGGAGGAGTCCTCATTGATGTGAGGGAAGGGCGGCTAACCTTTAGGGTGGGGAACGAAACCCTTGAATTTAATCTTGCTCATCTAGTGAAGGGACCAATGTTTCACAAAGCTTGCTCGATAGAAGTCATTGAAGAAGTGGTTGAAAAGGTGCATGAAGAAGAGAAATGTGAAGAAGAAGCTCTACAAGTGGCACTCCATGATGAGGAGATGGGAGATGACCATGAGGTAGATGATGAGCTCTTGAAGAAGGTGGAGGGCCTTCTCCCTCCAAAGGTACAACTAAAGCCCTTACCTCCCTCACTTAAGTACTCTTTTTTAGGTGAGGGAGAGACTTATCCCGTTATCATCAACGCTAATTTGAGTGAGCACCAAGAACTTGAACTTTTAAAAATCTTGCAAACTCTTAGGGGCTCACTTGGATATAGCATTGATGATATCAAAGGCTTAAGTCCTAATCTTTGCATGCATAGAATTGTCTTGGATGAGGGTAGCAAACCTAAGGTAGATGGGCTACGTAGGTTGAACCCTAAGATGGCGGAAGTGGTGAAAAATGAGGTGATGAAGTTGCTAGAGGTCGGGATTATCTACCAAATAACCGATAGTTCATGGGTGAGTCCCGTCCATGTAGTGCCCAAGAAAGGAGGGGTAACTATGGTGGAACAAGAGGATGGGACTCTCTTAGCTTCTAGACCCGTGACCGGGTGGCGGATAAGCATTGATTATCGCAAATTAAATGCCGCCACCCTCAAAGACCACTACCCCATCCCCTTAATTGACCAAATGCTTGAAAGGTTAGCCGGGCATTCTTATTATTCGTTTCTTGACGGTTATTCCGGGTTTTTCCAAATCCCCATACACCCGGAAGACCAAGAGAAGACGACATTCACTTGTCCCATTGGAGTTTATGCTTATAAGAGGATGCCCTTTGGGCTTTGTAATGCTCCGGGGACGTTCCAAAGATGTATGACGGCAATTTTTGCCGATTTTCTTGAGAAGAGTATGGAGGTCTTCATGGACGACTTTAGTGTCCATGGAGACTCATTTGATCTTGGGTTATTAAATTTGTCGAATGTTTTGCAAAGATGTGAGGAGCACAACCTCGTCCTCAATTGGGAGAAATGCCACTTTATGGTGGAGGAGGGGGTTGTGCTTGGTCACATCGTGTCTAAGAGAGGGATAGAAGTTGATATGGCTAAGGTTTCGGTGATAGAAAACTTGTCACCCCCTACAAATGTGAAGGGAGTGAGGAGCTTTCTAGTCCATGCGGGCTTTTACCGACGTTTCATCAAAGATTTTTCTAAAATTGCCAAGCCTTTGACTTCTCTTCTTCTCAAGGACACCCCATTTGTATTTGATGAATCTTGCTTGAGTGCTTTTTGTAGGTTGAAGGAGGCCCTTGTGACGGCTCCCATAATCCGCTCACCGGATTGGAGCCTTCCCTTCGAAGTTATGTGTGACGCCTCCGATTATGCGGTCGGGGCGGTACTTGGACAAGTTGTGGACAAGAGGCATCATGTCATCTACTACACAAGCAAAACTCTAGATCAAGCCCAAGTCAACTACTCTACGACGGAGAAGGAAATGTTAGCCATTGTTCATGCCGTGGAAAAATTCCGGCAATACTTTGTTGGTTCTAAAGTGGTTGTTTACTCGGATCACTCCGCCTTGAGACAATTGTTGTTGAAAAAAGATGCAAAGCCAAGGCTCTTGAGGTGGGTTCTTTTACTTCAAGAGTTCGACTTGGAGATTAAAGACAAGGCAGGGTCGGAGAATGTTGTTGCCGACCACCTATCTAGGTTGACCACCGAAGATCATGGGTTGAAGGATGAGAGTGGCCCGATCAATGAGTGGCTTAGAGAAGATAGTTTGATGATGATTAGTGGTAAATCACCATGGTTTGCGGACTTGGCGAATTATATTGTGAGTGGGTTCATTCCGGAGGAGTTGGATGCTAGAGCTAGAAGGAAGTTGAACCATGACTCAAAACGCTACTTTTGGAATGACCCACATCTTTTTCGCAAGTGTGGTGATGGCATGTTTCGAAGATGTGTTCCGAGGGAAGAGGGAATGGAAATTGTCGATAGGATTCACAATTCGGCCTATGAAGGCCACCTTGGTACATCTCGCACCATTGCAAAGGTGTTACAAGGTGGTTTCTTTTGGCCATCGATGTTCAAAGATATCCATTATTTTGTCAAATCTTGTGATCGATGTCAACGAACGGGGAACATAAGCCAAAGAAATGAGATGCCCCTTCACAATATTCTTGAGATCGAGCTTTTCGATTGTTGGGGAGTTGACTTCATGAGACCATTCACAAACTCTTGTGGGAATGAGTACATTTTGGTTGTGGTGGACTATGTGTCCAAGTGGATTGAAGCCGTGGCTACCCCAACAAATGATGCTAAAGTTGTTATCAAGCTCTTCAAAAACACTATTTTTCCTAGATTTGGGACCCCGAGAGTGGTGATTAGTGACGGGGGTTCGCACTTTAGAAAGAGCACTTTCAAGATCTTGCTTTCTTCTCATGGTGTCACTCACAAGACCGCTCTTGCCTACCACCCTCCCAAAAGCTCCCCGATGTGCTATGGGCCCTTCGCACCGCCTTCAAAACTCCCCTCGGCACAACTCCCTACAAGCTTGTCTATGGCAAGGCTTGTCATTTGCCAATCGAGTTGGAGCATAAGGCATGGTGGACCTTAAAGGAAATGAACTTTGACATCGACATGGCCGGAGAGCGACGTTTTCTCCAAATGAGTGAACTTGAAGAGCTAAGACTTGATGCCTACGAGAGCTCAAAGATTTACAAAGAGCAAACGTAGAAATGGCATGACGCCAAATTGGTTGATAAAGATATAAAAGTGGGTGATCAAGTCTTACTCTATAATTCTAGGGTCAAATTGTTTCCGGGGAAGCTACGGTTGAGATGGTCGGGGCCCTTCAAAGTTATTGACATATCACCTCATGGAGCATTCGAACTTTGGAGTGAAGAGGGTGGCAATTTCAAAGTAAATGGCCATAGAGTGAAGAGATACTTTGATGGAGATGAGAAAGGAACAGTGGAAATACTCTTTCTTGGGGATCCACTTCCCGAGGAAGAGTCTTATTTGTAAGTTCTTATGCTTTGTTAGGTTTGGTGGAGTTCCTCAACAACCACCGATTTTTTTGTATATAGCATGCATTTTAGGAGTAGTTGTGAAGATTTGAGATTGTGTACTCGGGTGTCTTGGTTCTTGGCAGAAGTCTTTGGTAGGTTTGAAACAATTGTAGTCGGGTTTGGTTCGAAACTGTGTCATTGGGGAAATGTTGGTTGAGTCGAGATTGTGGGTGACTTAGGGAATTTTTGTAGTGAACTTGAAGGTGAGGAGAATAAGGTATAAGTGCTCCAGGCCGGGTACCCGGCAGCCGGTGCCCAGACCGGCCCAGAGCACTCCAGAAGGTAAAGTTTGAAGATTGAAGAATTGAGTAGCAGGTGTTCCAGGCCGGGCAGCCGGCGGCCGGTGTGCCGACCGGCCTGGAGCACATAATCATAGAAGAAGCAGTTTTTGGGAATTTTGAGCCGTGTTCCAGGCCTGGCAGCCGGCGGCCGGTGTGCCGACCGGCCTGGAGCACAATATCACTGAAATTTTGAAAGTTGAAGATTTTGAACTGCGTTCCTGGCCGGGGCACCGGCGGCCGGTGCGTCGACCGGCTGGGAACACACCAGTATTGAAAAATATGACGAAGGCCAAAAATCAAAAAAATTTGTATTGGGTTCCAGGCCGGGCGACCGGCGGCCGGTGCCTAACCCGGCCCAGAACACAACCGTGCCTCATTTAATCCGTCGGCTTCACTTCTTTTCTCATTTCTTCTTCATTCTTCTTCTTTCTTTCTCCTTCTTTCTTCACTAAAACCCACAAAAACTCCACAACAATCACCACAAACTCCACCAATCCATCATTAAACCTCACTAATAACCCACTACACAACACAAAATCTTCCCACTTATCAAAAACCTCAACTTTTTCCCAATTTTCCCCAATTTCAATTGACTATCACAAAAACTCACCATGGCTCAACAACAAGCTAGGAAGAGAACTCGGGCCCAACTGGAGGCAGAATTGGAAGCACGACTCCAACAAGTAGTAGCGGAAATGAGTCCGGATGACGACTTTCCGGATGTCGTCTTCGTTAGCGAGATTGCACGAGGTAAGTTTCAATGTCTCAAGCGCCGTAACCTTCCCCATTCCCGTTTCATTTGTATGAATTCTATGCGTAATTTCGGCCTTGATACCGTAACCCTTGAGCTTTTTAAAGGTTTAGGGATGGGGGAACTTTACGGTCAATATTTCCGTACTTACCCCCGTCTTACATGGGAGTTTTTGAGTTCTTTTAGTCATGAGAAAGACCGCAACACGGGCATGGTTAAGATGGTTTCTTTTCGCCTCCTCAATAATGCTTTTAATCTCCCCTTGGAAAAATTTTATAAGGTTTTGGGTGTTAAATTTCACAAATCTTATAAAGTCCCGGAAAATTTTAATTTGAATGATGTGTGGACTGCAATTTCGGGGATGGAAGTTGAAAAGGGGGCTATGAAGCCGGCAAACGCTTGTCACAATGCTCCTATTCGTATTTGGCATCGATTTATGGGTTGGACCTTGTTTGGGAGGGAAGAGTGTCACAATTTCCGGGCCGATGAGCTCTATATTTTGGCGGCTTATTTGTTTCAAAAGCCGAGTAAATTAGGGGTAAACATTGGTCACCACGTCGCTCTACACTTCCAAAAATTGTCTAATGATCCATTTAGCCCTACCGGTATCCATATTGGGGGAATTGTTACGAAGATAGCCGGTGCCCTTTGCAAAAATGCGCTTGATGAGAGAAATTTGAGGTGTTTGAAGGGGAATTCTTTGTTGACGGAGGAGTATATAACGTCAAAGCTTGAGTGGGTTGTGAGGAGAGTTGAAGACAGGAAAATGTATTGGAGGATCCGAGGGATGAACTCCATTCCCCTCCCGAACAGTGCGGCTATGAAAGTTGTCCCCGATAGTGAGCACTATCTCCTCCCCCTAGAGGAAGAGAACCCTCCGCAACCACTTGAAGATAACCCGGAAGAACAATTAGCTCCAATCACTGCTTTCAGGCGAGATCCCACTGCCCCCGTCACTACTTATATGAGAGAAGAACAAGGCCCCACTCCTACTACCATGCCTTTTGTGAACCCCTCTTTTATGCATCAACAACAATGGCGTCCTTGGCCTCATTCGTCCCAACCCGAGGGATCCTCTTCCACCACACCTAGCTACCCCCCTGTGGATCCTTCTTTGATTAAATTCATGGCCGACATGACTTTGGCCTCCGAGACGGCGGCTAGGGATCAAGATACGGCAGCCAAGGAGAGAGAGGAGGAAGCTAGGGAAAGGGCGTTTTTGTCCCAGTGGATGGATAGGATGTACTACGACTTGCCTCTTGGCCAATACCCTTCCTATGATAATTGGTGTAGGGAGGGGTATAGGGAGCCAATTGGCCCACATCCATCCTACTTCATGTGGCCCGAGGGTGGTTATGATCAGGGTTCCAGGTAGGGGTGGGCACCGGTCCAAAACCGGACCGGACCGGACCGGAACCGGTTTGGACCGGAACCGGAATTGATAAAAAATCGGGACCGGGACCGGACCGGATTACAAAAATTCCGGTCCGGGACCGGACCGGAAAAATTCCGGTCCAAGACCGGACCGGACCGGTTGGACCGGAATTTAGACTATATGCCCACTTTTTTCTAATTCCGGTCCAAAAATTCCGGTCCAATGGACCGGATCGGACCGGTTAGACCGGAATAAAAAAAAATTATAGAAAAAAAATCAAATATTAATAATTCCGGTCTTTCCGGTCCAATCCGGTCCGGACCGGAAAATACCGGTCCGAGACCGGACCGGACCGGAAACCGGAATCTTAAAAAATGATGGACCGGAGACCGGACCGGAATTTTTTTTTCCGGTTCCGGTCCAGTCGATTCCGGTCCGGACCGGTCCATTTTTTCGGTTCGGACCGGATTTTGCCCACCCCTAGTTCCAGGGTGTTTGGGGACTTCAATGTCCAGCATGATTACTATTCTTCGCCGGTTTTTGCTCGACCGGTAGTTGATGAGGAGGAGGTGGATCCCAAGACGGCGGCCCAGAATGCCGAGTGGTTTGATAGGATGGGTCCCAGATTCGAGATTTTGGACGGTACCGGCTCTGGATCGGGAGCCAGGGGTGTAGATGAGTCATATGCAACGGCCGGTAGTGGCCATTTTGATACTACATCCACTGACTTTAGTGGACTCTCCTGAGGCGGGACACCCATGAGTATGAATCCCTTTAATCCAAATTTTCATCATGTTTATATTTTTGTATGCATTTACATACTTGTAATATATCCTAAATTAGTTATCCATTTAGTTGCATTCATTTAGGCTTGCATTAGAATTTAATTTTGTAAAATATCGTCACATGTTAAGTCTTGCATCCATATAGTGTAGTTTGCATTGTATTTCTTTTGAGAATTTAGACTAGAATCATGCATTTGCATTTTATTCGAAAACCCAAAAAAATTGAAAACTTTCCAAAATACCAAAAACATGTTATTTGTTTTGAATTCACCCCTCACACCATGTAAATACCTAAGTGTGGGGAGGGAATTCCCAAAAAAAAAACTCAAAAACTTGTTTTATTTTTCTTTTTTTCCCCTCCTTTCATATTTGAGTCACTTACTCGAGGACGAGTAAGACTTAAGTGTGGGGAGGATTTTATTTCTTTTGTATATATCGTTGATATTTGAAAAAAGTCAAAAAATGCCTAAAAATCGAAAAATTTGAAAATTTTCCGAAAAATATGTTTAGATTAGTTTGTATATAGTTTATTTTGTATATATTGCCGTGTGTTTCGTCTTATCTCCATCCATAGGTGCGCCCCACATCATAAGAGGCACGAAAAAGGGAAAATGAAGACGCTTTGGTGAGATCTTTCCTATTTTTCTTCTCCCTTATCTCCTTTTCTTCTTACTTGAGGACGGGATGTGTTGATGACGATGTTGTGAATTTTGCTGATTGGCGTGTGTGCCACTTGTGTGCTGTTAGGAGATAACATTAGCTTGTGTGTCATATAGTCGGTTAGAGCATGTGCATTTAGGTTGTATATATGCTAGATTGCATCATGGCATATAGTTGCATTTAGGAAAATGATTTTATAATTGTCTTTTTGGAAAACTTGTTGAATGTGCATAGTCCCTTTTAGCTACTTTTTCATTCATAAAGTGTTCATCTTAATCGTGGAATTTTAGACGCCCTGGGTTGTGCATTTCTAGTGAGTTTTGACCCGTCTACTAATGCCGAGTCACGAGTTTGCGCTTATTCCACCTCGACAACCTCAATTGATGTGAATATTCCGTTAGTTGAAAGAATTCTTAGGTGAGCGTCTTGCTATGCAACCAACCTTGATTCATTGTTCTTCCACTCTTACTCAACAAAGGAAACAAATCAAACAAGCTAAAAATATTGAGTCAAGTATCATGTTTTCTTGTTTTCGTCGAGGAAATGCAAAACGGAACTTCTAGGGATTCTAGTGGACCCATATCTAGGGTCCCTTTCGATGCCACTACGGTGGGGATACCCCTATTGTTGGTTCCGACCGCATGTCCTTGACGGAAACAGTGTGCTTTCATGCCAAAAACTGCAAATCAAAATGCAACTCAAAAAGAAAGAAAAAGAAAAAGAAAGCAAAGTGCCGAAATGAAAATTTTGCAAGCAATTAGACTCAAATATCCTTTTCCTTTAACTCTTCTTGGATCATTTGCCCTTGAATTGCATAGTGAGACGGGACGACCCTTGTATCTCATTTATTTGAGAAACGTGAATTCCATATGCTATTGTGCTTAAGAACGTCACGAGGATTTCATTTCCATCTTCCATTTTATCGCTTTTGACCAAGAAAATAGTAGACGATGCTCAAAACTCTCATTAGACTTGCACCGCTAGAAGGCGAACATTTTTCCATGCTTTATGATACTAGTGGCTTATAAGGATCATGCATTATTTAGACGGTTTTCCTTTTAGATATTTCCGTCGCATGGATGAGGCATGTGATTATTCTCTTGTTTGATGCATCTTTGTCGTGTTCTTATGTGCTTATTATTTGGATGTGTCGCGATTTTGAGCAAGCCCCTACTTGCCTTGCAAGGAGGTACTCTACCTCATGAGTATCTCGTTGTGAGTTGAAGGGACGGAGGAGGCCCGTTAATTGCCTACCGTCGGATATTATTAGTAGTTTAGGTAGTAGCCGTAGTATTAGTGTAGTGTTGAATAAGGGTACATATGGGTCTCGAATCTTGTTTACTTACTCGAGGACGAGTAAGTCTTAAGTGTGGGGAATTTTGATAAGCATTTAATTGGTTACATTTTTCCTCTCATTTTCGTCCCCATTTTGGTCCGTTTACACGGATATGCGTGCCTTTAATTGCATTTTGCTTCCCGATTTCCCGTGCTATGAATGTCGATCTCAATTTGCAGGAATTAAGGCGGAAACGAAGAAATCGGTGCATAAAGACCTTGCATGAGTCGGGATTTGGAAATGAGAAGAAGAATGAAGTGAGGAAGCCCCAGGTGGCGCAGGCCGGCCCTTCGACTGGCGGCCGGCCACCCGGCTCAGACCGCTCACTCACAAGGAAGGAAAAAGAAAGGAAGAAGAAAATAGGACAGGTAGTGCCGGCCGGTCGACCGGCGGCCGGTCTTCTACCCGGCTGGCACTACATTAGAAAACATCCGAGAGTCCTAAATGTGTTCCAGGCCGGTGGGTGACCGGCGGCCGGGTACCCGGCCGGGACCCCATTATCATACTTAGAATGATTTTTGAAGACGAGAAAAATGAAGGTTCTGATGTGCTCCAGGCCGGTCGACCGGCCAGAACACAACTCCGCAAATTCGCCACCTCTTCTATTTTCTTTCTTAATTTTGAGATACCTATATATACCCTCCCCCTAATTTTTGTAAGCAGCTTTTGATGAACTCTTAGCACAAAACCCTAGATAATTTGTAACCTCTATTACTCACTAATTACTCTCCTAATCGTTCCTTAATTAAGTTTAATTTCTCAATTCAAGTTAGTAGATCTAGTCTTTCTTAGTGGAAATATCATAGTTTTGGGTTTGTATTGAAGATTTTGGGTGAAGACATTCTCCCTATTCATTAATACAAGCTTTGTTGGTATAAATTTCTCATCTTTTTGTTATTTATGCAATTTATTTTCATTTCTAGTTGATTGTTTATCATTTGATTGTTATAATTATTCATTTCCATAATATGATGTTCATTTCATTATTCCTAATCTTTAGTTGTTTGATTTCCTATAACATGAGTGAGTAGTCTCCTTCTAGGGTTTAGGGGGAGCCTAAGGGAGGATTATGTGGGATAATTGGTTGGGTAATTAGTGAACTTGTGGTAATAATTTGAATATTACCCATATGCACACTAGGTGTTTGATGAATTGTGTAAACGAAAGTTGCCCACTTTATCAAGTATCGTTTGATTATCTCTTAAGCAAAGGTGGTAGAGATGATTAGACTAGTGTTTATATGGGTGATTTGAGACAAATGTGATGGCTTTGTTGATGATTATTAATTGTTGAGACATTAGCAATTAATTCTACTCGAATTTATTACCCGTTTGCTAATTACTTGACTAACTCATTAATCCCCCTAAGGTGAACCCTTCACCTTAGTTTCCCCATTAATTGTCTTTACCATATCATTTTACCGATTTCTTGCATTTTCTAGTTCATAGCTACTCTTCTCATCCATTCTTTGTTAGGCTAGAATAGGACTCATTCGAACTTGTAGTTGACCCCTCCATCCTTGTGGTTCGACCCCGACTTCCGCTATCGCATTAGTTGGGTTTTATAAATTGTTTTTGCTTGAGCGGTACGCGACAAATCGCTCATCAGTAGAC
The DNA here is from genome assembly GCA_022085475.1 of Heliosperma pusillum. Taxonomy (NCBI): domain Eukaryota; kingdom Viridiplantae; phylum Streptophyta; class Magnoliopsida; order Caryophyllales; family Caryophyllaceae; genus Heliosperma; species Heliosperma pusillum. The sequence continues at coordinate 23,992 of JAIUZE010001732.1, forward strand.
CCTTCATTTGCTACTTTTGCAAGAAGACCGGTCACTGTTTCCGTGATTTCCCCGATCGGAAGTTGCCCATTCCAAATGCTAAGACTAAGGGATCTATCTATGTCCTAAGCCGAGCCGAAGCCGATGCTCACCCGGAGATAATTACGGGTACGTTCTCAATCTTAGGACAACCGTGCCTCATTTTATTTGATACCGGCGCATCCATGTCTTTTGTGTCTTCAACCTATGTTAATAAATTAGCTATCGAGCCTACTTCTAGTGAGAATACTCCCATATCCTTACCATCCAGAGAAATTATCTCATGTTCCACTCTTTACCCTAATGTCCCTATCTCTATTGCGGGAACCATCTTTCCCGCTAATCTCCTTAAGTTTCCTCTAGGAGAGTTTGATGTAATCCTAGGGTTAGATTGGTTAGCATTGTACCATGCTAGATTCGAGTGTAGGGATCAAAAGATCTATTTAAAGAGTCCTTCAGGAGTTAGAATAACCTATAAGGGATCTCATCCCCGAATGGGTGTGCAATTGATTTCCGCAATGAAGTTGATGAGTATGGTAAGAAAGGGTTACCAAGCATACCTCTGTGTTGTCACTTCTTCGTCTCCCACCTTACCCAAGATTGAAGATGTACCGATAGTGCGAGACTTTGTTGATGTATTCCCTGAAGAATTGCCCGGGATCCCTCCCGAGCGTGATGTGGAGTTTACAATTGATCTTATGCCCGGAACCGGACCCATAGCTAAAGCCCCTTAGCGTATGGCTCCTACCGAGTTGAAGAAGTTAAGGAAGCAACTTGACGAGATGATTGAGAAGGGTTTCATTAGACCGAGTGCCTCGCCTTAGGGTGCTCCCGTTCTCTTTATAAAGAAGAAGGATGGGTCCATGAGACTTTGCATTGATTACCGCGAACTGAATCGAGTCACAATCAAGAATAAGTATCCCTTGCCAAGGATTGAAGATTTGTTCGACCAGCTAAAGGGTGCTTCTACCTTTTCAAAGATCGACTTGAGATCCGGATACCACCAAATCCCCGTTCGTGATGTCAACATCCCAAAGACCGCTTTTAGTACAAGATACGGTCACTTCGAGTTCAAAGTGATGCCTTTCGGTTTGACTAATGCTCCCGCTATCTTCATGGATCAAATGAACCACACTTTTAGTGAGTATCTTGACAAGTGTGTAGTGGTGTTCATAGACGACATTCTCGTTTTCTCCAAGACCGAAGAAGAGCATGCTATTCATCTTAGGACTATTTTGGGAGTCCTTCGTCGTCAAAGGTGGTTTGCCAAGTTTTCCAAGTGTGAATTTTAGTTACCTAGGGTGTCCTTCCTTGGTCATGTAATTTCTAAATAAAGAAGGTGTGATGGTAGATCCTTCTAAAATTGAAGTTGTGGTTGATTGGAAGAGTCCAACCGATGTTAGTGAGGTTCGAAGTTTTCTTGGTTTAGCTGGGTACTACCGTCCATTTGTCAAGGATTTCTCAAAATTTGCAAGACCGATGACTCAACTGTTGAAGAAAGAGACGAAATTCGTTTGGAATGAAGCTTGTGAAGCCGCTTTTCAAGAGTTGAAGAAAAGGTTGACTATCGCTCCAGTGTTGACCTTACCTGAAGACGGTGTAGACTTTGATGTCTATTGTGATGCTTCTAAGATGGGATTGGGGTGTGTACTTATGCAAAGTAGGAAAGTGGTTGCTTATGCCTCGAGACAGTTGAGAGTTCATGAAGTGAACTACCCTACTCATGATTGGTGTTCACTGTCGCATTTACACCGACCACAAGAGTTTGAAGTACATATTTACTCAAAAGGAGTTGAATATGAGACAAAAAGGTGGTTGGAATTGGTGAATGACTATGATTTTGAATTATTGTACCATGAAGGGAAGGCCAATGTTGTTGCCGATGCTCTTAGTAGGAAATCTTCTCATGCCTTGAATGCCATGTGGGTATTACCCGACGATCTTTGTACCGAGTTTCAAAAGTTGAAGTTGGAGTTCGTGGAACAAGGATTTGATTATGTTGGTGCTATGATTGCCGAACCTGTTTTTCTCCGTGAGATCCGCGAAAGCCAAGTTGATGATCCTACCTACAAGTCTATTCAAGCCAAGCTCCTCGTAGGAAAAGCCAAAGACTTCAAGATTGATGACAAAGGTGTTCTTCGACTCCATGACCGAGTGTTCGTGCCTAATGCCCTTGACTTGAGAAAACGGATTCTTGATGAAGCTCACCTTTCTCCCTACTCTATCCACCCCGGAGGTGACAAGATGTATAAAGACTTGAAGCTACAATTTTGGTGGCCGAATTTGAAAGGCGATATTGTGTCCTATGTTGAAAGATGCCTTACGTGCCAACAAGTGAAGATCGAACACAAGAGGCCCAGTGGACTACTACAACCCTTGGATATTCCACTATGGACGTGGGAATCTATTTCTATGGATTTCGTCATGGCCTTGCCGAGGACCGTTGGAAGTAAAGATGTTGTTTGGGTTATTGTTGACCGTTTGACCAAGAGTGCCAGCTTCATCCCAATCATGGAGACTTGGAGCTTAGATCGACTAGCGAAAGCCTATGTTGATGAGATCGTCATATATCATGGTGTTCCCAAGGAGATCATATCCGACCGAGATCCGAGGTTTTGTTCTAGATTTTGGAAGGCCTTACAAGAAGCCATGGGTAGCAAGTTGTTGATGAGTACCGCCTTCCATGCCGCTACCGATGGTCAGATCGAGAGGACTATTCAGACTTTAGAAGACTTGCTTAGGGCTTGTGCACTCGACTTCCAATCTAGTTGGGAAAAGAGTTTACCTTTGGTGGAGTTTTCTTACAACAATAGTTATCATGCCTCGATCAAGATGGCTCCTTACGAAGCTCTCTACGGAAGAAAATGCCGAAGTCCTATTTGTTGGAATGATTCTAGTGAAGTTCGCGACTTAGGTCCCGACGTTCTTGTTGAAACTATTGATCATGTGAAGGTCATTCGTGATAGAATGAAAGCCGCTCAAGACCGACAAAAATCGTATGCCGACGTCCGAAGAAGACCGTTAGAACTTGAGGTTGGAGATAGAGTATTCTTGAAAGTATCACCGATGAAGGGTGTTAAGAGGTTTGGTGTAAAGGGTAAGTTGAGCCCGAAATACATTGGACCCTTTGACATTGTAAAAAGAATTGGTGTCGTAGCTTACAAATTGGACTTGCCCCCGAATTTGGGCAAAGTTCATGATGTTTTTCATGTCTCTCAATTGAGGAAGTACATTAGTGACCCAAGCCTTGTTCTTCAAGCCGGGATGCCCAAGCTCGAACCAAATTTGTCCTTTGAAGAGAAGCCAATCCGCATTCTAGATCGCAAGGACAAAAAGTTGAGAAGCAAAGTGGTACCTCTAGTGAAGGTTTTGTGGAGATGTGGCAATGTTGAAGAAGAGACGTGGGAACCGGAAACTACCATGCGTGCTAAGTATCCAAGCCTATTCGATTAAGGTATCTTTATTTAGCTCAAGTTTCGGGGACGAAACTTTTTAAAAGGTGGGGTGATTGTAACACCCGTAATTTTAGCCGTTATAATTTAATAATATTATATTAATATTAAGTAGCGTAACTTAGATTTAGAAAAGAACTTTGTCTTACGTGTCTAATTTAGCGAATTTGAGTTCGTATTCGGACTCCACGCGAAATTTCGGGTGGGCTACACCTTAGTCCATGTGTTGGGCCATTTTCTCAATCACCACTCACCCAACCTAGCCCTTACCTAACCCATTTTTCCACTCAACTTTTCAGCACACTATTCACCCTCTTCAACCTCCCTCAAACACACTAAACCCTAGCCTCCATCACCATTGTTGAACCTTCAACCTTCCCACTTAAATCCTACCATAACTCATTCATTTCTCATCCAAATTCGTTAATTCTTAGCCTATTCTTTCTCTTTTCTTCTCCTCTTCCTAGTAAGGTAAGAAAAGTCTAGTCTTTCTCACTTTCGTTTTCTCATCTTTTTCCCAAGGTGAAAATATTCATCTTTTGTATCAAATTTGTAGGAGGAGACCTCCAGGATCCAGACCGAGACTATTTTCTAGTGGACGAAGAAGAAGAAGATTAGTGAAGACGCAAAAAGGTAACGGTGAAGGGTTACTCGATATCAATTTACGTTTTTAATGCTTTATTTGTGGTTCTAGTAGAGAAAGATATAACCTTTGTTTTGAATTTCATGAGAAACCTACTTGTTGCCTTTCATATGTGTGGATTCCACCATTGATGTCTTCTTTGACTAATTATATGCTAAGTAGTATTCAAGTGGTTAATTATACTCATTGAATATGTTGGAACTTGTGTTGAGCATTAAATATGTGTGGGTTTTGCTTTAATTAATGCTTATACAATGATTGGTGATGATGGATGTACATTTAATGTGGATTTGATGCTATTAAATGTTGTTAAAATTATGTGGGAAGTAAATGGATTGAATATTGATTGTTGGAAATGTTGCATTTTCGTGTGATACGCCTCAGCCGGCCGACCGGCTGCCGGTCCGCCCAACCGGTTGGGGACCTCAGATGATGAACTGGTTGAGTTTTAGTATTTTGTTGATGCGCACGTCCCAGCCGGCCGACCGGCTGGCGGTCAGACCAACCGGCTGGGCACTTCTGTATTTTGGTTAATATTTCGCTTTGTGTACGAGTCACAGCCGGTGAGCCGGCAGCCGACCCAACCGGCTGGACCCTTCCCCTTTCCCCTTTTTCCTCCAATTTACCCATTAGCCTATGACCCCAGCCGGGTAGCCGGCAGCCGGTCACACCCACCGGCTGGGGATTCCTGTATATTTAATGTTGTTGTTGGTTGATGCTATAGGGCCAGCCGGGTAGCCGGCGGCCGGTCCCCCTGACCGGCTGGCACCTCCTGTAGCTTGTCCCCTTTTCCTTTTCATATGAGTTCACATGCAATAGTTTGTATGGTTGGTGTATCGTATAAACTTACGTAATAACTTTAAATATTCATGTTTAGAATATATGATATCTCACATGCTTATATCACGTGTTTTGTGACGGTTTTTGATATGTCCCCTCTTGAGTTGGTTCTACATTATGTTTGCATTTGAGCACTACTTGTTGAGTGTTTTGAACTCTCATTGCCCGGCTACACCTTATCCTCGTTAGACTGGGATGTCGGAGCGATGGGGTGTATCCTTGATGCTTGTATGCATGTTTAGTGGGGATATCACGACGTTGTTGGGAGGCGAACGCAATGCGTTGATCGACCCGGCCGTCAAATGTTGTATCCTTGGGAGGTGGTGCCATTGCATGTAGCGTACTAGCTTGACTTTTGACTATAGATCTCTTTGTCCGCCTCTGCCGTTGGCCGTACTGCCGGATTTGGGGTACTCGGCTTCTGTGTTTGACCGAGTCTTGGATGTGTGCACGCCTAGCCACATGTCGAATCGGGTACACGCCTTGTCCCGAGAGTCTGGCCAGATTTAGACTAGGACCGCGTTATTAACTTCGTCCTACCGAGAGGATTAGAGTCTTTCATATACGAAACGTTTATCGTGTATGGGTTCAGGGAAACGCCCTTATCCCGTGGACTTCCACTGACTTGTCTTGCTATTGTACATGATGCTAGTGCGTGTCATTTAGCGTGAGAGTGTGTATGCTTATATTTGATCGTATGATGGATTGTATGCTTGATTGACTTGGATGCCTATGATTGGTTTGTTTGTCGAGTCTCAAACATTCTCAAACATAAGTCGCTAATGGTGAGATGCAAGCCCTTAGTGTTCTACATGGTTGCCAAGGGGAGTCTTCCCCCGAGTCTTGTATTGCATGATGATGATGATGGTTTCCCTTACTAGTATATTGCTATTATCTCAATGTATTCTCATTTTCGGCATGACATATATGTTTACATGACTATGTGTTTACTTATGTACGTTTTGATGTGATATGGCTGGGAGAACCTGGAGTTACTCCCCACTGACTGTGGCGTTCATATTTCATGAATGTACAGGTACAGGTCGGCGCTACATGGGGTTGAGACTAGTGTGAGCTAGCGAGCGTCGTTTTACGATGATTACCTATTACCGCTTAGACTCTCTTATCCTTAGATTTATTGTATATTTTTGGGACCGATGTCTCCCTTGTAGTAATCTGTCGACCCCTTTCGACACTACTACTTAGTTTATTTATGATGGATTTCACCTTTTGATGATCTTTGCGAATCATACCTTAATAAGTTTTAAAAATTCTCTAATTTATGCTGCTAGTTACTTGTTTATCTTTATGCTTTCGCGAGGGTTGTCACATTAATACCCTCCCTCAAACTTATGGTAATTTAACTAAATTTCCATGAGTTTGAAAATACAATAATTAATAAGAAAAAAAAATTGTCGACTTTTCCTTGTCTTCATAATCTTCTTCTTCATCAGTGCCTATACGACCCGCCGGCCACGATAGGGTGATAACTCGCCAGTATAATGTGTAATCAACTCGCTAGTCAAGATAAGTGCGTAACTCGCCAGTATATACGGAGGGGTAACAAGCTACCCACTCAATTCAATACGTGCGTAACTCGCAAGTACATACGGAGGGGTAACAACCTACCCACTCATATAAACCATGTCTCACGACACATAACTGCGTAACTCACCAATACATACGGAGGGGTAACCATCTACCCACTCATATAAATAAATAGTCATGTCATACGACATAAATATAATCAATACGCCTCGTCTCACGACACGAGAAGAGCCGGATATATCAACCACGGAACCACGTACGAAGACGTTCGTACAATACGTCTCTTTTTGTGAGATTACATACAATAATCCCACAAAATTACACACTACATCTGCATACCTTTCTTTGCCAACTTATACTGGCACACTGCTAGCAAATTGGTTATGCCGTAAATCTCCTCACGGCCACATTCACTGATAAACGTTTTTTTTTTAAAGAATAATATTACGTAAGTAGATAGTTATTAATCAATAGAGAAACTCACGCCGGTGAGCGCCGTAGAATTTGCTCACCGACAAGAAAGCGGAAGCGATTTTTATAGAGTCCTCAAGAAAGAGGCTCTGATAACATGATAGATTTTATAATAGAGTAATTCTTATTGATAATAATATTGTGTTGTTGTCTGAATACATAGTACGTAACCCGTATTTATAGTAGAGTAATAATCTACCTAAACTAGGATACCAAATAATACTAAATATCTTATTAATATTCTGTCCTAATATATTTATTAAATCATATCTTAATATTATCTCATATGACTCCATATGAGATCTTATTACTTAATACCTCTCTTGTCCCTCCAATTCGCTCTTTGTGACGGGGTCTTGATCCGTCTTGCTTGCGACAGATTACCCGTCACTATAAGAATTTGGTTATTATTGTGTTTATTTCTTCCCTTTTTCGTATCCCTAGTAGAATGACGGAATCTCTCCAATTGCATAGGCTTGAGTATATTAGAAGTACTCCTCATAGTCACTCATTTCTTCTCCTTTCTCTTTTGCACAAAAATTAAGGAAATGAATTTGGACCACACAAAACACACTACTCCGCCTACAAATGAATTTGGACCACACAAAACACACAAACACAATCCAAAAAGGGGAAGAGGGAAGAAAACCCAACTTACCCAATAAGGAAAGAGGGAAGAAATGAGCGACTAGGAGTGAGTATTATACTACACAAGTACATTACAAGGTTGAATATTCCACGCTCTATTGTATTTCTAGAACTAAAAGTGTAATTGAAAGTGTTAAATCAGGAAAAAATCGGGGAGAGAATCTAAATTCTTAAACTTAATTTCTGATTCATGGTTTACATCAATTTATAACTGTTCCCTTATTAAATTTCCACGACTATCCCTATTAACAAAAAATTATATTTCACATGAACGTAAATAGAACTTTCAGCTCCCAGGATTACCTCTTAAATACATCCTCCGGCCCGGTTAATTGTTGTACAATTAATTTTTAGGATGTCTCAGTGAATTATTGTTCTTTCTATATTAGGAAGGTATTATATGAGTAGAACCATAAATGATCCCCACTATTTTCTTGATCTTTGTGCCAAAATGAAAAGACAACAATTGACCGGGACAGAAGAAGTAGAATCGTTTATGTGCGAGACAATTCATTGGACCCGTTTATCAGGCAAATGAAAGAAACAAATACGGACTGGAGGTATAATCGTTTATGTCTCAGTGAATTATTGTCTGTTGTGATCGTTAATCCACCACAAATCCAAACTAGCTAGTCCATGAATTACAAAATCTAAACCGGCAATGTCCACACCTTGAACCCACATTCAACATTTTCTATACATAGTAAGCCGGACCCAAAACAGAATTCTTGGATCTATCACTATTGTGTGACACTATCTTGGCCATAAATCCAATCTTCTGAAAACTATTTGGCCCGCATGAAGCATTAGTAGACTTGTACTGTTAGCAGTGTATTATGTAAACCACCTGTAGAATATCTCCTGTGTATTTGATAAAGATAATGAATTAATTCGACATTTAGGGACACCAACTATTTGAACCGTCCCCTACTCTTTAACAAGGTTTAAATTAGAATCTACCCAGTAATATTTATATTGTTACATAAATGATGGGTAAAATGTCGCCTAAAATACTCGGAAATGAAGAGGATCCTAAGTGTCGAGGTTTACGAGGAAGAGTAGCAAACAAGGGAAAAGAAGAAGCTACAAGTTAGTGTAAAATGTTAGCTAAAAATGGGTTAGCAATGAGTAAAGGAGGGATGGAGATGAGGATAGATTTTCAATGATACTGGCATATAGTCGTACGCAATAATAACCAATAATAACGCTGTTGGAGCATTAGCTGTGCTTGCAGACCTTTGTCCTTAGGGTGTCAGACTATCAGGACTGCCAAATTGGTTGGCTGCTTCATATTCAATGTCATCTTTCAAAAACTTTTGATTCATTTCCTGCATATGTAGAGAGTTACTCCGTATGACTTCGATGGTTAACCGTTTTTCATCTAGTGCTCCAAAGTCTGTGGTAGACAAATAGACAATGCCACATCGCAACCGTTTACCACATATTTTAAAGGTTTGGCAACGACGATATCACCTCAATATACGACCGTCGACCGTGGTAGCCTTCAAACAGGCGCTGCAACCGATAATAATAATACCATTAATTTGAGGTACTCGTCACAGGAATACTAGTATATTACTCCCTCCCCTGTGACCATATGAGTCATTTATTTACCGCCCTATCACGCTCGAATTCGGATTAAACCAAATGGTCAACACCAAAATCAAAAAAACTTTTTTTTTTTATTTTATGAGAGGGTTATTTTAATAAATGATTGAGTCATACCAATAAAATTTAACTACGTTTGGCACATCCAAAAATGTTGGAACCAACAAAGAGAGAGAGAGAGAGCCTAGAAATGACACTATGCAAGTCCTCTGGCTTCTTTCATGCAGTCTAAGCTCACTCCACAATTTGTTGCACAGGGAATTTGATCAGTAACCTAACCGGCTAAATAAACTGGGGAAACAAAAATGTAACTACAAGTGTCTAATGCAACATTATTCTGTACTAGCGAGAGTACTACGTTTGCTTTTGGATCGACTTTTTTAACGTAAGCATGTGTCGCATTTACTCTGCATTGTGAAAAACACACCTAGCAAGAATTGTAAACTATTGACTCGGCCGAAAAAATATAATATACGTAAACTATTTGCGGGGATTGAGGGTATTTACTAACATCAGGTACATAGCAAGACTAGAGAGGCCCAGCAGTGGATTACAATCCACAAATAGACATATAGAAGAAATGTGCATTTACTCTGCTTTACCCCTTCTCTGCATCCTCTAACTTCATACCATGACCCATCTCATGAGTGCATTACATGCTACTACACGTCTACACTCTTTTACGTTTACAGTACAACACTACAAGTCTACAGCAACTAAGTCTTTGTCCCTAGAGGACTTAAAATCGGCTACCATGCAGGAATCATTATTTAAAACTGTAAGGAACCGTAACAACATTTTTAGTTAAAAAAAAGGGAGGAAAGGGGAATCCAAAGCGAAGTAAAACGAGAAAATACTTAACATTAATAAAGTGTAGTATAAAGATTATATCGTCAATTCGGTCCAAAGCTCAAGTTAAACATGTTGTGCACTTAAAAGCTCGAGTGCACGGACACAGTGGCAGATCTTGAAATAAAAATTAAGAGGGGCCAGTATATAAACAGTTAATTTAATTTGTGAATACTTACACTCAACCACCGAGTCAAGGGGCCCGAGTAATCATTATTTATTCATGAAATGTATATAAACTTATTTGGTCAAGGGGGGACCGGGTCTCCTCCCGACATAACTAAGGTCCTCCACTGCACAGTCATGATGTCAGTAAAAGGAAAATACCCCATAGTAACTCTGAGCATTTAAAACACAGCTATATAGAGCAACTTTAGCAAGCTTAGTCCATTGTGATAGCTGAAAATAACCTAGGAAGGTTCAAAAAAGAGAATTCACATAAAAAAAATGGAGAAATGGAGAGCAATATTTACAACCATATTTTTAGGGATGTTCTTACCCGAGTTTTCTGTTGTCGTCAATGCTCTGGATGGCGCTGCTACTTATCCGCTTGCCCCAGCCATGTTCATATTCGGCGACTCCCTGATAGATAATGGAAATAACAATTACATGGTGACCTCGGCTAAGGCAAACTACTTTCCTTACGGGATAGATGCCGGAGGGCCTACAGGAAGGTTCAGCAATGGACTTACTGTCGTCGATTATGGAGGTATTTTGTTCAATAAAAGTTCTTATATGAGACCGTCTCATAATAATGTTTTCAGTAGTTCAAGTTGAACCTATCCATATTAATGTAGAATATAATTTGGTGTCTGAAATTAGTTATGTAAAGTATACAAATTAATTTGTTCTGACTTGATTCCCTTACTGGTTTATATAACAAAGCTCGATATCTTGGGTTGCCGTTCATACCACCGTACTTCTCAATAACGTCATTTGGGAAACACATTCTGAGGGGAATCAACTATGCATCAGCAGCAGCTGGAATTCTGGATGAAACTGGAAGACATTATGTAAGCTTTCTTACTCAGTGCAGGGAAAAAGCGAAGATTTTTCTCAAACTTAGAGAGTAATGTATTCATAAATGGACAATTATGAGACGGTCTCACATGTAAGACCACAATAAGGAATAAAAAACTATTTAGGCTAGTCTAACATGTGAGACGGTCTCAGACAACACGGCTAATCTGACAACGAAATTTTGTTAGGGGCAACGAACAAGCTTAAATGGGCAGATATTACAGTTTGAGACGACTGCTAGACTGAAACTACCAGTATTGTTCCTAGACCAGGGTGAACTATCCCAGTATCTCGCAAAGTCAGTGTATTTAATCAACATCGGAGGCAACGACTACCTAAACAACTATCTCATGCCTAACAGATATGAAAGCAGTCGTATATACAGCCCAGAAGCCTTCGCTGATCACCTCATGAACACACTTGCAACCCAGATCTCGGTATACCTCTTCGACCTTACTGATTCTTAATGTTTTCTGCTCTACACCTTAAGCATCTTACATGCATTACTAAATACTAAGGAGTATGAATTACTCCGTAATTAACTATTCACACTGTGTGTTTTTTTTCCTTTCTGTAGAATTTGCACATGCTAGGTGCAAGGAAATTTGTACTGGTTGCCTCAGGTCCCTTGGGTTGCATACCGACATATTTATCCAAGTCAAGTGATAACAGATGTGTAGACAGGATCAATAACTTGATCTCTATGTTCAATAGTCGACTAGTTTACCTGACGAGTACACTTAACAGCACCCTTCCAGATTCTTTCTTTGTCTACCAGAATATATATGATCTCTTCTACGACATGATCCACAATCCTACCGAATATGGTGAGCTGATAAACTTACCACCATTTAACATGGCATAGAATCCACAAGACTTTCTATTTTAAAAGTAACCACCGGTGATGTCTATTGCAGGGTTTTATGACTCGACAACAGCTTGTTGTGGAAATGGTAAAGACGGGGGCGAAGTTACCTGTCTTCCTTTGCAGCAACCGTGTAAAGACCGAGATCAGTTTGTTTTCTGGGATTCCTTCCACCCAACTCAAGCAGCAAATGCCATCATAGCGCGCAGAGGCTACAGTCTGTATGCTACAGACTGTACTCCCATCAGTATCTACCAGCTGGCACAACTATGAGGTCTTATATGTTGAAACCAAGATATTAATTCCTTAGGATATCATAGTTTGATTATTGTATTCTATTAGCAGATTTAAGCAAGAAAACAATAGTTATTAGTTTTATTATATGTAATAGACCATGGAATGTAGAGATCAAAGCTCGAATTATGTTACTAATTTTTTTTTCATATTACCCTCATTTATTCGACACTAGACTCTTGGACATGGGTGTGACACTAGGGACACTTCATTTTACACCAACACAGGTGGATTTTTCATTACTGAGTACGTCAGTACGACACTTGAGACACTTCATTTTACGCCAAAAACATGTGGATTTTTCATAAACGTAGCAGCGTATAATACTTGGACATGAACCCTTGCTGAGTATTTCAACATTACCATTTCGTTACAGCAGTACAGTAAAGACTTGCAGTATATTATTGCAGGAATCATACCAGAATAAACTTTTCAATCATGCTACAAAGAGGTACTGAACCGGAAATTAACTGCACAAGAACACCCAGATTTAAAAATTGATGGCGGATATATACTGCACTACAGCACAAGAACTTCTACATCTGAAGCATCATTCATTTGGGAAACTCGAATTAGTACTAGTCCAATAGCCAAAGCTTCTATTTCCTCTATCCAGTAATTTGTTTATTTATTTTATATCTTGGTGTCTTATTCATTTGTTTACCTTTTTATATTAAGAATGCTTGAAATGGGTAATTTTATCTAACGCCTCCGTTGTTGTCGGCTTGTCTCCCAATAACAATAACCACAAATGCACTTTTACCATTTTCTTGATCTCTTGTGGTAAAAAAAAAAAAGTAAACAAATGACGGGGATGGTGGGATATATCTAATGAGCTATTCTAAATCTTTGACATACCAATGTCTTAGTCGGGTGATTAGATGTAGGTATATTGGAATTAGGTTAGAGGTTTGAATCCCTCTGTCTCTTAATATTGTAATGCGCTTGAGCTCATTCGACAAAAAAAAAATACTGGTATATTTCTCTATTTTACAAGTGGGAACACGCTCAACATGACCGTAGAGCTGACAAGTTTGACCTGATCCACAAAACCCTAGAAGTTTGTGAACCGAAATCGACTTGACCCGACCCGATGGCCACCTTTAATTCGACGCGACTCGATAATCAGTCACTCGAACCCGAACCAGACCCGACCCGGTATTGACCAGGTTAAATTGATGACTTGACAATAATTAAGCTTAATATTATTCAAAATGAAAGTGATTTAATGTTTAAATTTGATATGTTTGACTTAATAATGAAATAACAAAACCAAATAATGGTTAAAACCTAAATTTAAAAGTCAAAACTTGAAGTAATGCGATAAACCAATCGGATCCGATAATGACTTGACTTAAAGCCGCCCCGACCAAAAAAATCATTTGACCTGAAATGATCCGACCTGATAACGAACCCAACCCAACCAGAAATGGTAGGCTTGCCCGATATGACCCGACCCAGCCCAAACCGACCTGACTGACCGACTGTCACCTCTAAAAATGGGTAAGACCGTAAGACTGTGCGTAATTTTTCATATTCCAAGTCTGCCCCTATATAGTGGTTGCATCGTTACAAGGAGACATTTGTACCCTTTCATATATGTATGCCGTTGTCACTTGTGACTTGTGAGTATGTGAGTATGTCCTACTTGACTCCTAATAATAACACAAATTTTCATTTAATACGAACATTATCTGTTTTAAATTTAAAACTAGTTTAATTGCCCGTGAAACTCACAGGTTCGTTTATGGTGCACGTTTTTGTTTTGATTTTTTGGTTTTATGGTTTCATCTACAGTAATGGGTGAGATACTTTTTCCAAGTTCCATTTTCGAAGCGAAACATTATTTTTGACTCCACATTATGAATCTGTTAGAAAGATGTCTAAAAATTGTAAGCAGTTCAAAGCAATATTAGTCATGATTCTCAATTTGATTTGATAACCGAGACTCGCATTGAGAGGTAATACACTAATAACATATTGTCGAATGTGTAGTTTAAACTACCATGATCGTTCTGATTATAAGAAGCCAAAATCATGCTATATCACATTATAAACGTAGGTTTCCAGGCATATCTAATTCAAGTAAGAGCCCCAAAATCACTTGTATTGGACTATTGGTACAAACAACATTAAAACTTGGGTTTTTCTACATGGTACCCCTGTATTTTTGCGAATTCTACATGGTACCCCTCGTTTTTTCAAAATCTACATGATACCCCTAAACTTAATTAAAACCTCTCAAAATACCCATAATACACTAATCTGTCTGTTTTAAACGTTTATATTATGCACTTTTCATTGATCTTTTGACAATAATTTTGCATGTCGTTATCATAAATATCCTTTAGACAATCATAAACATATTTTCTTTGTAAAAATTAACCGTTTTAAAACTCAATTTTTAGTAGTTTACTAAGTATAAGGGTACCAGTGATAATTTTAAAAACTAAGAGGTACCACGTAGAATTCGAAAAAACACAGGGGTACTATGTAGAAAAACCCTTAAAACTTTGCATTGTTTATATATGTTAGAATTGTACGAATATAGAAATAAAGCTCAAAGTGATGGCAAACTTACGATATGTCATGACATCGCTCTCCAAATATAACATGACGGTTCAATTATAAAAGTTAATCAACTACTCACAATGACTTCTTTTCTCATGCGTAAGTCTCAACAAAAATAGGCATGTAGCAAAAAAAATGGTGGAAGTGCTTAAAATAAAGTAATGTTACAACACTTTTGGTCAGCATAATCAATACAATTATTACGAAATGCTCTAAGTTACCAAATAGATTCTCATCCCTTAAATTCAATCCAACTTTTATACTTGCCCTCCATGTACCAAAGATTGAAGCCCTGAAAACACAAGGGAAATATTAGAAAATATGTAATAAAATCATAAAAATAATGCTTAGAAACCAACACCACAATAATTAATAACAAACTTTCAGGGAATATTATAAATCGCGATCAAATCAAATCACATAGAAATAAAAGGGAAGCTATAGAAAATCAAAGGATGAGGCGATATACAAAGCTTAGAGTGCAAAAAAAAAAAAAGTTAGAAAGGAATTGATGTAAAATGGGATTTTATAAATGAGAAATTTGAGAATTCTCATTGTGTTTGCAATATCTAAATGGCAAGAAATAATAAGGCCAACCGTTTCATCTTCAATGTAGTTATTATTAATTACAAGACATGAAAGGGGTTATAATCTATTAATGTTGCGATAATTGTCATTTTAATGTTAAAAGAAGATGAAGAGTCTTCAGTTAGTGGGATCCTCAGACGAAGATGAAAAGTGTGCAAAACTCACGTAAGCTATATGGAGGTTTGGTTAGATGTCAATGACGCCACGTCAACGTGGCATCAACACATCACTCAGTTAGACTTTTTATAATATTGTATAGATTATTTTTAATTTAACATGGAATTGTACCTACTCAATGTAACCTTTTTATATTATTGTATAGAGAGATTACAAATGGTTGTTAATGAAGATTTGAAATTTTAGTTTTTTTTAATGTGTTAAGGTATATAAAAAGGTAAGAGAAAATGAAATTAAAGTACAATAATTATGTAGGTTTTTTATTATTTTTTGTTAATTATAGAGGTGACATGTGGCAAGAAGTGGAGACGTGACACGTGTCACTTCAATGGAGGCTCAACAAGCCTTTTTATATTATTATAAGATAAATCAAATACATACCAAATAATATGATAAGTAGTAAGATATTCATAAATTTTAAAATAAGACGATCTCGCATGTAAGATGACGGTTTTAGGAAAATATAGCAAATCACCCCTATAAGTTTGATACTATGTGAAATCAAGTCGCTTAACTTATAAATGTAATAAATCAACCCCATAAGTTTCCCTCAATGTATAATTAACCATATATTTTATTTTTAAGAATGAATTTTACTTAAATATTTTACTATTATTAAGTCAATATTATTGATCAAATATAAATCCTAAAATTCTTTTTTATTAGAAAGCATGTTTGAATGTGAGTTTACAATAATTTTTTACTTTATATTTATTTTGATTAAAAAATATTCACAATACTAGAATGTTTAGTGAAGTCACGAGAAATTGCATGACTAAATTTCTGTTTAAATTAAATTTGTTTCACATTTTTATGTTGAGTATATAGAAATATGTTGTATTTAATTTTTAATTGATATATTTAAAATGTTTTTTTTTATAGAAAATAATAAGTTTTAGTTAAAAAAAGGTAGAAACAGTGTATTTGTGCTTAATTGCACATTGTTTGAAACTCACGGGGCCAATTTGCTACAAGTGAAACTTAAGGGATTGATCTACACATAGTACATAAGTTATGGGGGTAATATAATTTGCTACATCCCCGTTAATTTTGTGTAAGAATTTTTTTTACTAATTTACTAGTGTTCTAGATAAACGGTCTGTCTCACAGTGTGAGACCATCTTACACTATGTCAATAGTCAATGCATTTATTAGCAATAGCTTCATAATTTTTTAAAAATAATTGGACCGCCTTAAACCATCTTATTCTAAAATTTGTATTGCATTATTACCAATTTGAATCATTTTCATCTCTTTCTCTCCAAATTTTATTTTAAACAAAATTAAAAGTTAGCATTTCGTTACTTAAAAAATGATTATTTAGTAATATTTTATGTGTTTACCATTATCATTTTATTGATGATGACTTAAAGTCACTTAAGGTTATAGATACTTATATATATATAAAAAAAAAGTATGTTCATTTTATGACTAAAAACTACACTTATTTTATTACTTTTGGTATTTATTCAAAAAAATCATTTAGAATCAATATTATTTTAACTGACATTATAACAAGCATTTTAAGACTTAATATTCTCTTCAATATTAATATAGCGAATATTATTGAAAATTGATGCATTAATTTATCACTTTGTTCATCATTTTTATTATCGTTTATAAAGCGGATAAAACATGACAATTTCCCGTCTTTAGATTGAGTATATTTAAAATAATATATTTCAATTTAGCCATACTTAGCTGTGTATTATATTTGACCATAAAAGAAAATTTCCTACATTTAAAAAAAAAAACATACATTCCTTATTTTCCGGTCATTTGATTACTTTTAATTTTGGCACAAAGATCAAGGAGATGGGAGGTGATCATTTGGGAGTGGTGTTTTTGAGTGACACATGGACAATAAATTATGTGGCTGATCAAAATATCTTTCAAAAATATTCCAATATAGAATGGTAAGCAAATGACTTGGATATTCATAAATAAAATAGTTAAACAAATGACCGAGACTGAAATATTACTCCGTATTTCTGGCTATCTTGTACTCGGTCGAGTAAGGGTCACTCGATCGAGTGGTGTGGGTACGCGGCCGAGTAGGGTGTATTCGGCCGAGTGAAGTTGTAGAGTCAGTTAGGTAGTGTAACACCCTCAAATACCAAAGAGCCTTACGAGACCTCCTTAGTGTTTCGGGATGCTACTATCTCGGTTGCCCGATGTAGTACATATCAAATAGACAATAACGAAAAATTGCTTATTACGTAATAGTTTAAATAAAGGTTACATTACTCCAATATTAGCGACAAAACACCGTCTTAAACAATATTCTCAAACCAACATAAATAAAGTGAATTCTATAATAAACTAAGTGACAGCGGAAGCTAAGACTCGTCAGCGGCGATCTCATCCAATCCCGTCCCAATGCGAGCTCAAACGGAATACCTGTTAGACACCTACTCACCATTCCCCAATGGATCACAACAGTTTTAGAAAACATTAACGGGGCCAGTAGCGATCAATGTACGAGACAACAAAGTAAACATCAAAGTAACAGAAACCAGAGGCCCACCGCAGTGGTCACCTCAGCAGCATCAGGCTACCACCCTGACCTGCAAACCACCTATTGATTTCAGACCGCAACACTATACATCGAAATTCCATCTCACTGCCGTGAGATTCCCGGAACATTAATGTGCACACCCTCTCGCAGCAGGACAGCTACGAGAGGCGAACTCGGGGTGTGGTCCGTCTCTCAACATACCACCAAAATAGTAACCACTCCAAACTCCAAACCCAAACTCCATCATCATCACAATAGTAACCATCATCATCAACAAGTAACAACATCACAATAACAATCTCATCACAATGATTAACATATAAGGCACTGAGTAGGAAATTCCTACATTTTTAGCAAATCCGCAAATAATCACAATCAAAGAATCAAATGTGTTCTTCTACGAAGTCTGCCCTTAAACATGCAACAATCACATAATCAATACTAGCCCTTGTTCCACTTTCCCCCAATTCAATTAGGGTTTCAATACCATTAAAATCAATAAATCAAATAGATGAATCACTTACCAAATGAAATCACAAGACAAGAAGTAATCCGATCCGGGTTGGAGTGATTAAAGATGCTTGAGAGGTTTAGAGAGCGTTTAGAAGGTTTAGGGTTTAATAATGAATAGTAAATTAATGAAATCAAGCGTTAATACCTCTTAATAATCTTTAATCAAATCGCCCGAAATAATCTCCCAGACTGGTGTACTCGGTCGAGTACACCGCACGCGGTCTAGTGCACACTCACTCAGCCGAGTGCCAACTAGGCAAAAGGCTGCCTAACTGACACACTAACCACACTCGGTCGAATACACTTTACTCGGCCGAGTACACAACCTACTCGTTCGAGTGATTTTTACTCGAACGAGTACAAAGTACTCAAAAATACGGATTATTACAGGCAGCATTCTGCCTAGGCGGCACTCGGTCGAGTGTAGTGCGCACTCGACAGAGTGCACTGATTTGTGGGCTTTTATCGGGCAGTTTGATTAAAGATAATTAAAATGTATTAAAAAGAAATTTCGTCAGTTAGCTATTCATAATCAACCCTAAACTTCTCAAAATTCTCTTATAAACTCTTAATCACCTTTAATCATCCCAAGGCTCGGATGGGAGTTTGACCACATCTTGTTTTGTGTGTGTTAATATCATTGGTAAGTAATCTTGTCTTTATGTTTAATAATCGTTATGGGTAGTGTAGAACCCTAATTGGATTGGGAAAAAGGGGATTGGATAGTTATTTATTGTAGTGCTAATTAATTGTTTACGGGGAGACTTCGTAGAGAAAGAATTCTGAATTGTGATTGATTAGTTGCGGATTGCTTACAGGTAGGGTTTTCCGGCCCTAATTGATACTTTTGTATGTTGTTCAATGTGTTAAGATGCGTTATTGTGATTGTTGGTTGCTTGTTGATGTTGGTGATGATGACTGATGTGATGATGATGATGGTTCGGAGTTGGAATTGTGTTATTGTTACTATTTTGGTGGTCCGACAAGAGACGGACCACACCCCGAGTTCGTCTCTCGTGGCTCACCCGTCACGAGGGGGATGTGCACATTAATGTTCCGGGACTCTCGCTGCGGTGAGAGGGAATTTCGATGTTCAGTGCTGCGGTTTGGCATCAATAGGTGGTTATTGCAGGTCAGGTCTGCAGCCTGATGCTGCTGGGGTTACCACTGCGGTGGTAGCTCAGTTAATCGTACCTGATGATGTTGTTGGTGGTTGACTGATGGTCACATATTGTTGTTATTATTGTCTTATGCGTTGATTGATGTATGACGGTACTGACCCCGTGAATGTTTTTCCAAAACTGATGTGATCCATTGGGGAATGAGGAGCAGATGTCTAGCAGGTAATCTGTTGAGCTCGCATTTGAGATTGGATGAGATCGTCGATGACGAGTCTTAGCTTCCGCTGTCACTCGGTTTATCATAGACTTTTACTTCGTTATGATTGGTTTGGAATATTGTTAAGACAATGTGTCACAGTACTTTAGGAATAATGTAACCGTGATTTAAACTATTAGTTAATAAGCATTGTTTTGTTATTGTCTATTTGATATGTATTATCTCGGGCAACCGAGATTGTAGCATCCTGATTTACTGAGGAGGTATTATAAGGCTTTTTGGTAGATATGGGTGTTACAGAGACGAAGGGAGTTTGTAGGTAAAGAGACGGAGGGAGTTTGTAGGTAAAGATAAATAGTTCAGGCGAAATAAGTATAATATAAATGTACTTGCATCCATTTGAGAGATCATACCATACAAATATATTTCTAATATTATTTTTCTTAAAACGTACTCATGAAATTTTGCACGGGTTTAAAACTAATATAAGGTTAGGGTAACATTGATGTTTTGGAAAAACGAGAGGTAAAAGTTCGGGAAAATACAATGATACCAAGTAGAAAAACAAAAGGTATTCCTTAAGACGCGTATATCCGTCTTAAGAGTAAAACGGGGCAAATATTATACCACTTGTCTAAGTAAGACAATTATTTTGCTACTAATTAAGAGTTTTTCTTTTGTTTTATCTTAACTATTTGATCCATTTTAAGTTTAAAACAAGTCGATCCGTCTTAAATGTAAAGTTTTTTTTTTTTTTTTTCAAATTTATACTCACAGTTCTTAAACAATAGCGTGCGAGGGAGGAGCGGATCTAGATACCAAAACACGGACTAACAATTCAAAAAACTCACCTTCAATTTCTCCAATTTTAACTTAACCCTAATTTTAATCCCAATTATTCTTTGTAGATTTTCCAATCAATCATTAGATACATTGATCCACAACAATTCTACCCTATCCTACTCCTTATCATTTCACCAGATCACACTTTTTTTCTTTCTAATTTTGACACACAAAACTCCGCTTTTTCCGTTAAAATCGATTTTTTTGAACTGTTTTCGTTAATAAACCTTACTAATTTCCTAATTCCATCTTATTTTAGCAAATCACACTCACAATAAGCTGATTTCCGTTTTCAAAATCAAATAAAGTTGAAATCTTTCTGATTTATCTGTATAATTGCAAATAATTGAGCTCACTACCAATGATTTCCAGCAATTAAGCAAACAAACCCTTTTCTAATTATAGCTAGTTCATCAATCATCATCAAACCCTAAATTAAATCCAGAGTTCAATCCTAATTTTGTCCTAATTTAGTGATGGGGGCAGCGGCGTCGACAGTGGCGGCGAAATTTGCGTTTTTTCCGCCGAGTCCGGCGTCGTATAGGGTGTTGGTGGAAGAGGGGACAGGAAAGTTGAGAATGGGTGGCGTGGCGGAGAGAGAAAATGCGGAAATATTGAAATTGAGTACTAAAAAAGGAAATGAGGTTATAGGAGTGTTCTTTAGGAATCCTATGGCTAAGCTTACTGTTTTGTATTCTCATGGTAATGCTGCTGATGTTGGACAGATGTATGAGCTTTTTGGGGAGCTTAGTTCTCGTTTGAAGGTTAATTTGATGGGGTTAGTTTGTTAATTGGGTTATTATTCTTTTGGTTTTGATTGTGTTTTTTACTTTTTTCGGGTTTTGTCAATGATTTTGGATGAATTGTGTTAGCTTTGATTGTTTTATCATTAGTTGTTTCATAGTGAAATTTCATTTGGTTGTTGATTTTGTTGTATGGTTAGCTTAATAGTGATCTTTGCGATTGCCAATTTGCAATGTTAGGGGCGAGGCTGAATATATCGTTATCCCAACTAGTGGCGGTGTGACTTGAGGGATTCTATTGTTATGAGAAATATGAAGTTTTTGGCTTTTGATTTGTTCTTTTAGTGCATTACTAGTTTGTCTCCGTAAGATTGTTTTACTCTATTTGGCCTGTTAACTTCGAATCATGGTTCTGCCGCTATCAGGGATCATGCCAATTGTGTAACATGGTGTGTTGTTGGTGGTGGTCCTGATGTTGAAAGGGGGAGTGCAATTGTTTAGCTACTGGTTTGGAACTAAATGTAAGCTATTTAAGAACATTGGCAAAAACATGAGAATACGAGATTCCTTCTCTTTAAACTCAAGCATCGCGGGCCCACTTAGTTTGTGAGAGAGATATTGATTGTGGGGTGTTTGGATTTGAAGAGAGGTGATATTTTTCAGTGTGTTGTAGTATATTGCATATGCAAATACCGTGAATTTAGGGACCGTCTTTGATAGCTACTTGGTGGATTTGTTAGGAGTTATCATAATTGTGTATGATACCTCAGTTTTCATTGTATTTGGTTAAAGTTGAAACATAGAAAGTGGACGTGTTCAGGAAAAAGACCTTTTTTTTGCATTCTGTTGTTTGAGCCAAATACTAAGAGTAGGGGATAAAGATGTTTGGCCCTATAATTTGTTGAATTGTGTGTGCATGTTTTCCTTTGTGATATTAGTTTGACTTTGACTTGGCCATGTATTAGGTTATCGAATAGTTTTCTAAGCTTAAGGTTCAATTTGTTTACGTCGGTTTTGGATGGAGAAGTCTATATTGAGTTGTGTGTTAACTTGCCATTCTATAGGTATGATTATTCTGGGTATGGGCAGTCTACAGGCAAGGTATGTAAGACAACCATCTGCGTTACAGTTAATGTATTTTTCCTACTTAATTTGATGTCTAGTGGCTGTTATCTTATCGATAGTCTTATCTTTTTGTAGCCTAGTGAACAGAATACTTATGCAGACATAGAGGCTGTGTATAGATGTCTTGTGGAGAAATATGGGGTGAAGGAGGAAGATGTTATTTTATATGGGCAATCTGTTGGAAGTGGACCTACTTTAGATTTAGCTATACGTCTACCAAAATTGAGAGCAGTAGTTCTTCATAGTCCAATTATGTCTGGCTTACGTGTCATTTATTCAGTGAAGAAGACATATTGGTTCGACATCTATAAGGTTAGTTTGAACATTGTTGATGGATATTCTTAATAAGTTTGAATGTTACTCCGTAGTTGTTTTGGATGCTTTGAAGTACTCCTACTACTAAACTCATATCTATCTAATGCAGAATATTGACAAAATACCATCAGTCAGTTGCCCTGTTCTTGTGATACATGTAAGTATTCTCCTACTTATATATTTTCAACATTGTAAATCATAATGTTGATTTGGAAAAATATTTTGAGTTATTTTCTACTACTCTAGAAACCTTGAATGAAGCCTCTTTTGCCCTTTTGTAATATGTGTATGTTGTGATTTCATAAGCTTTCTTTGATATGTAATATGTTTAAATAGTAATGTATTTAGATAATCTCATGTGGAATAAAAGATTTTTGATTAGAACTCTACTTCAATTGATACCATCCCTTGGTGTATGACATTTGCTGATGATATTGTATTGATTGATGGGACGAAATAAGGAGTTGAAAGGAAGTTGGCATTGTGGAGGCATACTTCAGAGACTCGTGGGCTTAGGCCGAGTTGGAGTAAAACCAATTATTCGGGGTGTAAGTTTAGCGGAGTAAGAACAAGAAAAGCCGAGACTATCACTTTTGATTGAAAGGTCAATCATGAAATTAGATTTTTTTCGATATTTAGGATCTATTTAAAAAAAAACGGTGAACTAGATGAGGATGTGATTGAGAGACTTAAAGCGGAGTGGTTGAAATGGACAAGTGCCACAAGGGTTTTATGTAACAACAACATGCCCCATAGACTAAAGGGTTCATTCAATCGCAAAGCAATTAAGCTGCGCTAAGATACGGTTGCGAGTGTTTAAGCTCTGATGTCGCTTTCAAAAAATGAATGTAGCGGAGATGCGTACTTTAAGGTGCATGTGTGGCCATACAAGGAGGAATCTCTTATAGAGGACAAGATGATGTACAATCGATTAAGATGATTTGGCCATGTGAGGAGGAAGCCTATTAATGCACTAGTTAGAAGGCTCTGAGTTGTGGATCGCAGAATGTTGCAAGGGTAGAAGAAAACCCAAAAAAAACTTGGATAAAGTTGATTTGTTGAGGTTCCTTGGTATTGAAGAATGTATGGTGAATTGGTGATGGAGACAGGATTATGGAGGGAAATCATGTGAATGATCGAGTTTTGATTTTTTATTTATTTGTTTTTATTAGTGTTTTCTAGTACTATTTAAACTACTTATTAATTTTTAATTATTATTTGTTTACTTTTGAGATCTTTTAAGCATCTTACTTAAAACTCTTGTATCATCATGTTTTGTTTACTTTTCAACATTAATTTTCAGTTTTTTATTTTCAAAAATTATTGTTATTGATTTGTATTTTGTATCTTAGTTTTTATAACCTAGGTTTTGATTTTTATACCTATAGGATATCGGTTTAGATTGACTTTTTTTTAATCATGTTCTCATTCCCAATCCCGGAATCCCTTTTCACTATTTTTTTATCCCATTGCATTTTGAGATGTGCGAGCATTTAATGACTGTTCTAAAGGATGATTCATGTCACGCGACCCCAATTCATTTTTGAATCAAGGATCTGCGTTTGTTGTTGTTGGGTTGTCTTTGGATGAAATATTTCTGATAGGGCTTTTTGGGAGTTAGTCCTCTTTGGATGAAATCAGAAATTTAAGCTATTTAGAATTCTTTCAGCAAGAGGCAGAATTAGAGAAACAATAATGATCACTCACGTATATGTGCCCCTCGTACCCGCCATATATGAAAACCTTTTAGGCACCGCCTCACCGAGAAATGTTGCTGTAAATTGATATCGCCCTACAACTGAGAGGATTTGGCTGTTTACATATTGCCGTGGTTAAAAATAGCTGGAGTATGATGCCCATGATATTAAAACCTTGGATTGAGACTTGATCTCTAAATTAGTCACCCCGGGTCGATCTTGGCCATTGCACCATAATTGCTACCAGTACAACCCCATGACGTGGTTGCTATAACCTTCAAACTAGTTATAATCGGTCATTGTTTGATCTTTCGGCCCTCATTTAGTACCCTGAGTTTGTGAATTCTTTTGCTGTAGTTGGGGAGATTTGGGGGTACGTCTTAATCATGGAACGTGTCAACTGTTATTATATGGTTACCATCTTCCTTTAGAAAAGTATATACGGATTACGGAGTATTTGTCATTGGTGAAGATAATGTTTTTTCTTTTCTGGTTCTACAGGGTACAGCAGATGAAGTTGTTCATTGGTCTCACAGTAAGCAGCTCTGGGAACATTGCAAAGAAAAATATGAACCACTTTGGATAAAAGATGGAAATCACTGTGATTTGGAGCTATTTCCAGAGTATATTACCCATCTCAAAAAGTTCATTTTTGTTGTCGAGAACTCGCCCCATTTAAGAAGTGGGTCTGGATTGGGTTCAGATCGTTCAGAGAATCCGAGGAGTAGCACAGATTGCCGGGACAAATCCCGACCAAGCTCCGATCAAAGGGAAATGCCTAGACCAAGTATGGACCATCTTGAAATCAAGAAAGAAAAACCCAGAAAAAGTTCTGATGTTAGAGATAAGTCGAGAACTAGTACCGACAAGAGAGAGAAATCAAGAAAGAGTGTAGATAGCAGTGATAAGGAAAATAACTGTATTGAACGGCCTGAGAGAGCAAGGAACAGTGTTGACAGGTCTGTCAAATGTCAATTCACGGTTACCTAACAACAATTAAGCCTTAATCCAATTTGTTGTGCAGGCTTACACCAATCTACGATTTTTTTACTTTTTAAACATGATTTTTACTAAAAAACTTAAAATTCTGAATTAAATCAGTCAAAAGTCAATTCACGGTTATCTTATCTGAATGTTGTTTCGTGATTGGCAGGTTTGGAGGAATAATTAGATCAGTGGGATTGTGCAATATTGATTGTTTCAGACCCTCTACCACGGGTTAATGGTGAAGATGAGGTCGAACCACTAACCGTGATTTATTTCCATTCTTTTTACTATTCTTACTCATACATTGTGTAATTTCATTGGAGAGCTATGTTTTTGGGCAGATTCAGAAATCCTGTCCGATCTGTAAATATAACGTTTGTACGACGGTTCAGAAGTTTCAGTTTCAGTGATTGTTTCGCTTCGTAGATTTCAGATTGTCAGTCAGTGAGCCTTGTTTCCTTTTCTTTAAAGGGAAATTTTGGATAGGGTTGTGAATTGTTTGAAATGGACCGGAGTATTTCGTTAATGATGATTGCTACTCGTAGTTTCTATGGTTGATATATGAAGTTTATGTTGATAATGTTATCTCGAATAAGGATTTCATTGACAGTTGTTCACTTGTTTAGTGGCCTCCTAATAATAATATCTTGTCATAAGTTGTAATGTAAATTTGTAATGTATGATGAAGTCGATTGATAAGACTACCCAAAAAAAAACGAAAATGTATGGCCTCAATATTTTTTTTTTATTATTTTGCATGTATTTTTACAATGGTGGGCTGGTGGCACACCAGTTGATGTAGGTACTGCCTACTGGCCCTACTGAGTGAGAAACTGAGAATCGCCACTGCAACGTGACCCGGCCCACTGTCCAACTCTACATGCATGTAGTCATGCACTAAACTACCAAAAGAGTCAATGCTGACAAATATATCAATGTTAGTACTAGCTCACCATGTCCCCAGTCACCACGTAATGTGCTTTTCATGGCCATATGAGGTGGACAGTGGGCGCGTTGGGTTGGGTTTCAGGGGAGCGATCCTCTCCATTTCCTCAAAAGAAATGGAAAAACAAGTTCTTTTGAACGGTCTGGATTGAATTATATTTACATCGAACGGTTATATATTTATGCATAGAAATAAAGATTAATAAAGGATAGAGTGGAATATATTATTTAATAAATTTGTGAGAGGAAATGGAAATGATCTCAATTCGGGTTGCAGTGACGATTCTAATGGGTGAGTCTTAACATACTTGTATAAACTATAATTTGCAAAACACTACATATTCCCCCTTTTATTATGACTCGAAAATCTACCTCCGCCACTCAATTTTATATACTCGTACAAGTAAAAAATTTAACTAATATTTTTGTAAAATGGGATAGAAACAGTTTTACCCTGCATTATCATTTGCCTTTTTTTTTAAATGGCGACGAACTTGTCGAGTCATTTATCACCAAAATATCAAGTAATTGGCTAAAATGGAGATAAAAGGTATAAATCACAGTTTCAAGTAAAAACAGTTTAGTACACAACTTTACAAACCATTTTCTCTCTAGGCAAAAAAAAACCTCCTCCCTCTCTCTAAACAAAAAGAAACCCTAACCTTGCGCCACCGCCTTCCCCTGCCACACCTTCATCCCCTTCTCCCCCTACCCCTTCGCCGGAGATGGGCTATTTTCTTGGCCTATCTCCGGCGATGCGATACTCCTCATATCCTTTTGCTCCCCTTGTGGTCTCACCTTGCTCATCCTCGATTGGCGAAGCTCGATATCTCGATCGGATCATTTGGTAATGTGGGCCGTGTGTTGATCCTTAATCGACTCCTCCGATCAAGTTTTCTCGATGTCGACCTTACATGCAACCCAGGCGTGTTCCCCCTTTCCCTCGCCCCTCCCCCCACGCCTGGTAATGATCACTTTCTCCATGTTCTTTTTAGTGTCATGTTGCTGGGTATAACCCAGTTGTTATCTCAACGGTTACGAATCTGGGTCGATCATGTGTTCCCCTTCCCCTCGCCCCCCTTCCCCACGTGTTGATCCCATTTCGTGTTGCCGTTTTTATTTTACGGGTCAATTTTACTGTTGGTGGTCAAAGATCTGGTTAAAGATGGTCTTGCATGTAATGCCTTGGCATGTACGGGTCTTGTTTGGAGTTTGTAGTTTGCTTTGGATGGGTGGATGTCTGTTGGGTGTGGCGTTTTGATCTCGGCTTGATGGTTTAGCTCGTCCTTCTGTTTGGAGTATGGTCAGGGTTTGGTGGGCATTTTATTGGGGAATTTAGTATTTTGGTAGGGTTGAGTAGGGGCTTGATAGTGTCGTTGGTTAGGTTGGACGCGGCGGTCTCCTCTACAAACTGATGGCTCTTAATTGTTATTTTCTTTGCCTCTTGTTATTTTTAATTAAAAACTATTATAAGTTAATTATCCAAATAAATTCAAATATCAAGGTCACTTGCTGGGTTGATCGTTCTGGTATTTGCCATGAGCTGAATAATATTTGCAGGAATAATAGCATTTTCAAAGCTTCAATGCAAGTTGTATTTCTCGACTGGGTTGGTAATAACGGACAACAATGTTGTGTAGCATATATGGTCGGGATCAAAATTGCTATGGGACGTCTTTTGATCGATCCTAAGGAAAATTATAGCTAAGAGGATGAATCTCCAAGACACGTCTTGTCTATTTGTTATTCAAGTAGATCTTTCCCTCAAAACTTTCTACGTCTTCGTGGCGTAAGTGTGTCTTGTCGTAGGTACTCCTCTGAAGCTCATCTAATTAGGAAGATACAAGAAATGTGCGTTTCTTTGGCCAGTTCCGACCGCCCCCTCAAGAAGTTGAAGCCTGCTACGTTTATCAACCTAGTTCTTAGCTTATTTTCTTATTTGAATAATGTAATATTAAAATCCGACTCTTATAGTTGGGTTTGTACCGTGTAAGACAATATTTTACTGCTCCCAAAAAAAAAAAAAGTTTCAAATGTGAAATGTCATTTCATTTAGAGAAACGTTGTTTTCAAATAAAAAAAGTGATTAGGAATTTAGCATGCAGCATGATGTCAGCTAATTAATCATTACTTAGTTGGACTAGGATTAGCATTACCCTAATTCACTTGTTAGGAGCCGCTAATTAATCAATTTGTTTTCATGACAAATAGACAAGACTATGCGATAAGCATTATCAATTTAAATAATATATATACTTGGTATTCAAGCAATTAAGCAAGCCTTTCTCATATGCCCATGAAAACCACATTACGTGGTGACTGAAACTTGGTGAGCTAGTACTTACATTGATATGTTTGTCAGCATTGTGTCACGGGTTGCAACATCTTGACACATGTGAAACACCTTCTCCCCTTATACAGTATAAAACACTCTAGAATGTTGTAGATAAGTCTAGTAGTTTCTAGAAAAGTCTAGAGGAGTCGGGAAAGTTCTAGATGGGTCTAGAACATTCTAAAGAGTCATAGAAGATTCCGGAAGTGTGTAGAACATTCCAGAATATTCTAGAAGAGTGTAGAATGTTCTTGAAGGGTCTAGAAGGGTCTAGAATGTTCTAGAAGGTTCTAGAACATTCTGTATATGGTAGATGTTTCTAGTAGTGTCTGGAACATTCCGGATGTTTCTGGGGTTGTGATGTCTAGAACATTCCAGAAGGTTCCGATTCTAGATAATTCCAAAGGAGTAGTATAAATAGGGGTGAGGGGCATCATTTGCCAACCATCCTACCACACACACAAAGTATTGTATCCAAGCCTTGTAATCCTCCTAATCAATCAAGTGTAATATAAGTAACATTCCCACACTTAGTCTCTACAACACATATAATTCCGCTGCAAAAAGGGTTGTCTGGCTTAGCTTGCGACGGACTGCGAGTTAAGAGGCACACGAACTTGGTTTTCTAGTGTCAAAGTAAACCAAGGCGTGACAATTGGCGCTTTTGGTAGTTTATTAGTACGTGACTAAAGCCTAAAGGTGGAGCTGACATATTTGACCTGATCCGGTAGAATTCGAGAATTTTACGTGCTGAAATCGACACGATCTGACCTGATGGAGATTTGTAACCCGACGCGACCCGACAATCAGTGACCCAAACTCGAACTAGTCATGAACCGATTTTGACCCAATCAAATTGATGGTCTGACAATTATTATGCTTAATATTGATCAAAACGAAAGTGATTTAATGTTTAGATTTGATACGTTTGTTTTAATAATTGATGATCATTATTTATATACATATTTTATGCCTCCCTTAGACGCATTTTACTCGATTTACCGTCTTTCCTTGCTTATTTCTATGCTATTTTAGCTAGAATATCGATTCTGCCGCTTTTGTTATGTTTTAATGCAGATTGGATGCATTTGGAGCTTTTTGAGATGATATGGAGCATGGCGGAGTTGGATCGTAGAAACTAGGCACGGGAATCGAGGAAGAAAAGAGAAGAAATAAAGAAAAGAGGAAGAAACGAGCTAAAATGAAGTCTGCTCGATCGAGCAGTCTACAAGTGCTCGATCGAGTCGGTATCAGGTCTTGCTCGATCGAGCAGAAGGCCTTGCTCGATCGAGCAAGTTAGTGTTTCGGCGCTTTTTCGAGTTTTCCTTAATTTTAACCTAATTAGTAGGATCTTTTGTAATATAAAAAGAAAGCTCGTCTCATGTGCTTTCTTATGCTTTTATATGGAGATACATACTTTCTTAGGCTTTAGAATACTTTTAGGGTTTAAATCAGAAACTTTAGTTTAATTTACTTTTCCGCTGGATTTGATTCATCAAAGACGATTGTCTTTAGTTCAACTTGTATTCGGTATTTCTCAATCTTTCTTAGTTATTTATTTAATTGTCTTCTTGTTCCTTAATTATTCTTTGTTCATCCTTTCATTATTGTTAATCATGTTTACTTTAATTATTATTGTTGTTATTTATATCGTTATGAGTAGCTAAATTCCTTTCTAGGGTTGAAAGGGGATCTAGGATTGTTAGAAGGGGTAGATTAATTGATTGAATTGCAATTGCATGGGTATCGTTTGATTATCGTTTTAATTCTAGTTGTTTGATTACTGGCCAGGATTAATTAACTAGTCTCGCGAATTAGGATTGACACCGACCGGGTTAAGACTAAGATAGGCTACGATAATTGAATAGAACTCGTTTAATGATAGCGATAGCATGTTAAATTGTAGATCTAAAGGGCATAATTGAATCGACCGATCTTGTGACCTTAGATAACTTTATTGCATGATAGTTGATTTCATCCTTACCCCTGAACAATAATCCTAGTGAACCTGTGACCCTAGACTTTTAATCTCATTGTTTTCAACCTTATTAGTTTGTTATTGCTTTTTACTATTTGTTATTATTATTAGTTATAGTTGTTATTGTTATTGTTGTTATTGTTCACTTTAGTTGTTGTTATTAATTGCTTTTAGCTTAGAACTCAAATCTCAAACCCCGAAATTGTTACTTAAGAGACAAACCTAGTTTAACAAATTAGAATACTACCGGCTCCCTGTGGATTCGATACCTTGCTTACCGCTGACTATTAGTTAGTAGTGAATTAGGTTTACTTTGATTAAGGAGACGCGACTTTAACCTTATCAAATTTGGCGCCGTTGTCGGGGAGGCAACAGTTTTCTGTTTGTTTCTACTTAGTTTGTCTTTTTCGTCTCAGGGAACCTAAGTTCCTTGAGACCGTTCTCATCCTTTTCTTTAGTTTTTGTTTATGCCCAGGTGTTCTAGGTCCGTTATCGTGCCCTACGATTCCGAACCAGAGAAGACTCTCCGGTCTAGACGAAACTTTTGGAAGGAGATTCAAGAAGCGGAAGACTTGAGTACGCTTGAAACAGTTTACGCCGAATTCGTCGCAGAAAAACCATCCTTAGAAGAGGATACACCTATTTCTGCACCTACTACAACCATGCCTACTCTAGCCAGCCATTCGGAGCCTACCGTTTCATCTATTCCCAAGGGATTTCAACTCCCTACTACGGGTAATAGTACTTTTGAGATTCGTCCATCTTATATCTCTTTGGTGGAGCGAAATATGTTTGGAGGGAGCCCTACTGAGGATCCTGCTAAGCATATGGAGAAATTTACCAACTATTGCTGCTCTATTCCTTTGACGGGTGGGGTGACACAAGATCAGATCAAGTTGGTGTTGTTTCCCTTTTCACTACGAGACGGGGCAGAAGATTGGTTGAGTGAGTTAGATATGGCTGCACTTGGCATCACCGATTGGAATTCTTTGGCTCTTGCATTCTACAAAAGATATTTTCCGCCACAGAAAACCAATGCCATTAGAAGTCAAATCACAAGTTTCAAACAAGGTCCCCAAGAGAACTTTAATGAGGCATGGGTTCGCTTCAAAAAGCTTGTCAAGTCTGTTCCACATCATGGTTTTGATACTTGGTTCTTATGCAACCAATTTTATAATGGGTTATATGATGATCAGAGGACATTGCTTGGATTCTGCTGCCAATGGGAGATTCCAAAATAACACTACTGATGCCAATGCTTGGAAGTTAATTGATGAGATGGCTACTCACACTGCTGAGTATGGGAATCCTAGGGGTAATGTGAGGAGAGGAGGTACGGATAATGCAGTTGCAGCTCAGTTGGAGGCATTAACTGCCAAAATTGCCGAGTTACAAACTTCAAAGTCCTTGGAAATAAGCAAACGGTTCATGCCATGGTTCAACAAGAGCCAACCTGTGAAAGATGTGGTACTATGGGGCATAATGCAGTGGAATGTATGAGTACGGTTGAGCAAGTGCTTGCCTTTCAATCTTTTAAGCAAGGTACACCTTACTCCAATTTTTACAATGAAAGGACAAAAGAGCATCCAAATCTATCCTACCGAAGTCAGAATGTTCTTAATCCTACCCCACCGCCACATCAGCAACAAGGTTCTTCTTATGTGATTCCTCAGAATCGCAATTTCCAAGGTAATTATAACCGCTCCAATCAAGGTGGCCAAAACTTTCAACAACCTCCACCTCCACCACCTCCAAGTAATGATATGGCGGAACTGAAAGCCATGTTGCAGCAGAGTCTTATGATCCAACAAAAGCAAGATGCTCAGATCTCACAGTTAATAGCTCATAATAAGATGGTGGACACTCAAATTGCCCAATTGGCAATTCAAAATCCACATAAGCAACCCGGTAATCTTCCTCCTCAAGGACACCCTCCACATGAACAAGCCAATGCTATCACTTTGAGGAGTGGAACCCATTACAAAGGCCCTGAAATGATAAGGGATGAAACCAATGAAAGCTTGGAAGTTGCTGATCAAAGTTCGAAAAAAGGCGAAAAAGGGGCTGAAATAGAGGTTGCTCGATCGAGCAGAACCCCCTTGCTCGATCGAGCAACCCAGAAAATTTGCTCAAATTTGTCTCGGGAAGTTTCTGACAGCTACAGTACACAAAAACTCGATCGAGCACTTCCTCTGCTCGATCGAGCAACCCCTGATCAGGATGAAAATACTTCCAATTCATCTTCCAAAGCTAAAGAAGCCGAGCCCATTGTCATTGCACTTCCTTTTCCGCACCGCCAACATAAATCCAAGCTTGATAAACAGTTTGGGAGGTTTATGGAGGTGGTCAAGAATCTACAAGTGAGTGTACCTTTTACCGAGTTGATTACTCAAGTGCCGGCTTATGCAAAGTTCATGAAAGATATATTGACAAGGAAGCGGTCCTTTAATGAAGTGGAGACGGTTGCATTTACTGAGGAATGCAGTGCTGTATTGCAGTCCAGATCACCACCAAAGCTAAAGGATCCAGGGAGTTTTTCTATTCCTTGTAATATAGGTTGCTTAGCCATAGACAAAGCCCTTTGTGATTTAGGGGCTAGTGTTAGTGTTATGCCATTTTCTATATGCAAAAAGCTTAATATGGGTCAACTTACTGTTACAAACATGACCTTACAAATGGCCGACCGTTCTATTAAACACCCTTTAGGGATTTTAGAAGACGTGCCGGTTAGAGTAGGGAAGTTTTTCATACCAGTTGACTTTGTTGTCTTAGATATGGCTGAGGACACCCAAATTCCTATCATCTTGGGACGACCATTCCTCCATACTGCGGGGGCGGTTATAGATGTTAAGAATGGGAGACTTACACTAACAGTGGGGGATGATACAATTACTTTTAACTTAGACAATGCCATGAAACATCCCATGTTAGAAGAGACATGTCATAGAGTCGATATTGTTGATATAACCATTGATGACTGTCTTTCTTTGTGTTTGAATAGGGATCCTCTGGAGATCGCCTTAATTTCCAGCACTGCTGAAGCTGGAAGCTCACGGAATGAAGAAGTAGTTGCAATGGAAAAACTGCTGACAGGAGAGGATTGCAAGTTACAGAAGGTTTATAGCTTAGGTAACCCCACTAAGGTTATCGAGGTAAAGAAACCTGAACTTAAACCCCTCCCCTCTCATCTTAAATATGTTTTTCTTGATTCCCATGAGATGAATCCTGTAATTGTCAGTGCTAGCCTATCTGAAAGCCAACTTTCTGATTTATTGGTGGTTTTAAAAAGGCACAAAAAGGCTATAGGCTATAGCATTGACGATTTACAAGGTATTAGTCCTGACTTTTGTATGCACCGTATCCACTTAGAAGAAGACCATAAACCTTGTAGGCAGGGTCAGCGTCGTTTGAACCCCACTATGCAAGAGGTAGTTAGAAAAGAGGTGCAGAAACTGTTAGATGCTGGGATCATTTATGCTATTTCTGATTCCAAGTGGGTTAGTCCTGTTCAGGTAGTCCCTAAAAAGGGAGGGACTACGGTCGTCACTAATGAGAAAAACGAGCTCATATCCACTAGACTAGTGACTGGGTGGAGGATGTGTATTGATTATAGGAGGCTAAATGTAGCCACTAGGAAAGACCACTTCCCTCTTCCCTACATTGACCAAATGTTAGAGCGTCTAGCGTGTCATAAGTATTTTTGTTATCTAGACGGCTACTCGGGGTTCTT
Source organism: Heliosperma pusillum (assembly GCA_022085475.1). Lineage (NCBI taxonomy): Eukaryota > Viridiplantae > Streptophyta > Magnoliopsida > Caryophyllales > Caryophyllaceae > Heliosperma > Heliosperma pusillum. The sequence continues at coordinate 58,648 of JAIUZE010001732.1, forward strand.
TCAAATCCCCATCCATCCTGACGATCAGGAAAAGACTACCTTCACATGCCCTTATGGTGTCTTTGCTTACCGAAGAATGCCTTTTGGGTTATGTAATGCCCCCGCCACCTTTCAACGTTGTATGATGGCTATTTTTTCTGATTATATCGAGTCTATTATGGAGGTCTTCATGGATGACTTCAGTGTTTATGGGACCGATTTTGATAGTTGTTTAGCTAATCTAACTAAGGTCTTACAACGTTGTGAGAAGAGTAATCTTGTTTTAAACTGGGAGAAGTGCCACTTCATGGTCACTGAAGGGGTGGTACTTGGTCATTTGGTGTCTGGACGAGGCATCCAAGTGGATAAAGCTAAAGTGGAAGTGGTTGAGCAATTACCGTACCCGGTGAATGTTAAAAGTGTTAGAAGTTTCCTTGGTCATGCGGGGTTCTATCGCCGTTTTATTAAGGATTTTTCGAAAATTGCTCAACCAATGACTAAGCTTCTCCATAAGGATGCCCCGTTTATCTTTACTGATGAGTGTGTTAAGTCTTTTGACAGGATTAAACAAGCTCTAATCTCAGCTCCTATTATCCAGTCTCCTGATTGGACATTGCCGTTTGAGATAATGTGTGATGCCAGTGACTATGCAGTTGGGGCTGTTTTGGGGCAAAGGAAGGATAAGGTGCTACATGCAGTTTACTATGCCAGTAAGACGTTGGATGATGCGCAAGTTAACTATGCTACCACTGAGAAAGAATTACTTGCGTTGTCTTCGCCTTAGATAAGTTTAGAGCCTATCTTGTGGGTTCTAAGGTGATAGTCTATACTGACCATGCAGCACTGAAATACTTGTTGGCTAAGAAGGAAGCCAAGCCTAGGCTTATTCGCTGGATCTTGTTGCTACAAGAATTTGATTTGGAGATCCGGGATAAGTCAGGTGCAGAGAATGTGGTTGCTGACCATTTGTCTCGTCTGAGGTTTGAAGAGGGAGATTCCATCCCCATTGATGATTCGTTTGCTGATGATCATCTCCTTGCCATTACCATGGAAACTCCATGGTTTGCCGATTATGCCAACTTTTTGGTTGGGGGAATTATGCCTCCAGATCAATCCTATCAGCAAAAGAAGAGGTTTCAACACGATGTCAAGAGGTATTTTTGGGATGATCCTTATCTATTCCGGGAATGTGCCGACGGCATTTATCGACGATGTATTCCAGAGGGTGAGGTACATGCCATCCTTTCTCATTGTCACTCTTCTTCATATGGCGGTCATCATGGTCCCTCAAGGACGTTTGCTAAAGTTATGCAGTCGGGTTTTTATTGGCCGACTATTCTCAAGGATGCTACTACTTTTGTCCGTTCTTGTGACGCATGTCAAAGGACGGGAAATATTTCTCAAAGGCATGAGATGCCTCAAACGGGTATTTTGGAAGTTGAGATATTCGATGTTTGGGGTATTGACTACCAAGGGCCATTCCCATCTTCCCATGGTAACCAATATATTCTAGTAGCAGTTGATTATGTCTCTAAATGGGTGGAAGCCATTGCCACTCCTACTTGTGATGCCAAAGCAGTTATCAAACTGTTTCAGAAGATCATTTTCCCACGATTTGGGGTTCCTCGTGCTCTCATTAGCGATGGAGGAAAGCATTTCAATGAACGTCATCTTAATTCTTTATTGAAGAAATATGGTGTTACACATCGTCGGGGGTTAAGTTATCATCCGCAGACAAGTGGTCAGGTAGAGGTTTCTAATAGGGAGATCAAGTCAATCCTTGAGAAAGTCGTGAGTAAATCTAGGAAAGATTGGAGTCGTAAGCTTGATGACACTTTATGGGCTTACCGAACTGCTTTTAAGACTCCAATTGGTGCTTCTCCATACCGGTTAGTCTATGGCAAGGCGTGCCATTTACCGGTAGAACTTGAGCATAGGGCTATGTGGGCCATAAAAGAGCTTAATATGGATCCCTCACTGGCGGGTGAGAAACGACTTATGCAGTTGAACGAGCTTGATGAGTTTCGATTGCATGCCTATGATAGTGCTCGGGTCTACAAGGAGAAGACCAAGAAGTGGCATGACAAGTATATCATGCAACGGGAATTTAAAGTTGGTGATAAAGTATTATTATTTAACTCCCGTTTGCGTTTGTTTCCAGGTAAACTCAAGTCCAGATGGTCGGGACCGTTCACAGTTATCGAGGTGAACAAGTTCGGGTCGGTTTCACTACAAACCGACAAAGGTGAGATTTTCAAAGTCAATGGTCAACGCTTGAAGATCTATTATGATGGAGCATTTATTGGAGTGATAGAGGCCGTCGACCTTTTCACTCTTGATAAATCACCATGACTTTGAGGTAACACGGTCGTGCGGGACCGCTATAAACCAGCGCTAACCGGGAGGCAACCCGGCATTTACTTGTACTTCATTTGTAAATTTTATTTCGATTAGCCTAATTATTAATGTCATAGTTTAATTAGATTTCGTTTGGATAGTTAATATATTTGTGCTTTATTGAGTGCGGTGAGGGAGCGATCTAACGATTTTATTGAGTGATTACAGCTAATACAATCGGAAATCGCTTTAAAATGAAGACACGAAAAGAAAGAAAGGAGAAAGGAATCGAAAAAGAGAAAAATCAGCAACTCACGGGTTGCTCGACCGAGCAAGATCTGCTCGATCGAGTTTTTACACATCCCACACATCAGCCACTTCAAAGAACTACAAAATCCAGATTTCTTTGGTTGCTCGATCGAGCAAGCTCCTTTGCTCGATCGAGTCGGCCGGTTTGAACCGGTCCCGAGGGCTAATAAGCAGGTTTTTCCAACTTTCTTCTTATTCTTCTTCATATTTCGCCCTCTTTCTTCTCTCCCTCACCCTTATTCTCTCATATAACTCCCTCAAACTCACTCATATCTTCAATTCATCATCAATCTTGCATCAACAAACATTAATTTACTTGTTTCAAGCTCAATTTGTGAAGAAATCGGTATTTTTGCTCCCTTATTTTGCCCAAAACGTGAATTAGGGTTTGTTTCTTATTTCTTCAATTTTGTGCTTCTAATTTGTTGTTGTTGCTTCCTAGCCTTGTTATTTAGTAATTATTCACTCTTGCATTGCTAATTGCTCCGTCTTTCTTGCGTTTTAACCTCAAATTTGAATTTTTTTCGAGTTAGGGTTAGCTAATCCGTCTTTTGAGCATAGAGTTGTGTTTGTTGTGTTTTATTTACTTTAATTAGCTATGTCTAGGCAAGAAGGAACTAGTAAGCGTCGTAGAGCACCCCGTATTGTTCGCCAACCCGACATAGAAGCAATTCCGAGTAACCCCGACTACCCTTGGATCGTTTTCAACACACAAGAGCAGCATGACCGGTTTGCTTTGCTTATGGGTCGTCCTATGGACCCTACTCGCTGTGTGTGCCCCAACGTTCTTGATTCACTCGGTTTTGGGAATGCCATTTTTGCTATGTTTCACCGAATCGGGTTTGGGGGGCTATATTCCCTGAATGAGCTTTCTTATCGACCATTGACACTTGAATTTTTCAGTTCCTATGATTGGGACGAGACCAATGAAAGTGTGTCTTTTAGGTTGCTTAATAGGGACTTTGTGTTGACTTACGCCGAATTGGCGAATCATTTGGGTCTTTCTGTCGGTGACGATGATACTTTTATTGCTGTTCCTTCCGGCTTTCAAGCCATTGAATACTTTCGTTTATTTACGGGTCTTCCTGAGGCACGTGTCAATGCCATGGCGGTCAATGATGTGCAACATCCTTGTCTAAGGTTGTTTTTGCGTTTCTTTAGCCTCCTTTTATTTGCTAGGAAGGACCTAAGTAAGCTTAATTCTCATGAGGTCCTATTACTTGCTTCTACCCTCAACCCCATGCATGAGATTGATTTTTATTTTAATCCGGTTGGTTTGGTGTGCTTTGCTTTCTGGAGGATCACTTCCGCTACCCAACATTCCTTAGATTGTGGTGCCTGGGTCACTAAGTTGGCTAGGAGACTTGCTGGGTTTGGGGGAGACCGTAACTACACACCAATGACCCCCCTTCATGCCCCTAGAGTGGATGAGGAGTACTTGCGCCACACCCTTTGTTGGATAAATGCGTTAGGAAACAATAGATTTCAGTGGCGGGTACGGGGGACCCAGTGGATAGCTCTTCCTGATACCGATAACCGTCTCCCTTCTACGGAGCGGTTGTCTACCCATGATCCTGAGACTGGACCTACCCCTCCCCCTCATTCTTATGTGGTTCCACCTGAGCTTATTTTTGCTTTAGCCGAGAACCGTCGACCTCGTCGGCGGATTACCCCATCTACTTCTGCTCAGACTACCACCACCCCGATTCCACGCTTTACACCCACCCCAGCTCCTTACCCTTACCCTCCACCTGCTTACACCTATGATCCAGCTTTAGAGAGGGAGATTAGGATTCACCAAGGAATAAACAATGACTTGGTGATGAGGGGACTTTGGGAGAACCTCATGCGGACTGATCTTAATGCCACTGCTGGTTGGACTCCGCCGAGCTACTACCGAGGTCCGGGTGATGAGACGGGTGTGTTTGATAATTATGGGGTGACTCCTCAGCAGTTTTCTCAGGAGTTTAGTCACGATTATGGTTGCCTGGGTCGTTCTTGGTATACTCCTATCCAACCGGATGCTCCAGTTGGTGGGTTTGGTGACCCGTTTCGGGCTTCTTCTTCTGGTGCTGCTGGGAGGGGAGAAGATGATGATGATGATGATGATGATGATCAGGCGCAGTAGTGGCCGCTGTCACTACTCCCCCATTTTACAGCTGGTTTGGGGGAAGCTATGCTTATAAGCTGGTATTATCTATCCTTGTACTTTCTTTTATTGTATTTTCTTTTAGTTATTTCCCATTCCCTTTTGTTAGTGGTGTCCTTTAGGTTGCTGTTGTTGGTTGATTGTGTGATGTTGTGCTGTTAGCGTCACAATGAGGACACTGTGACATTTAGGTTTGGGGGAGAGTCTTTATTTATGTTGTGTGTTTAGTTTATTTAAAAAAAAAAAATCCATAAAAATTGAAAAATTTACAAAATCCAAAAACATGTTTTTTATTTTATTAGGTCGAGTCTTGGTGAATTGAATTACAATGATGATAATTTGCATTGTTTCTGCATTTGAATCCCAAATAAGTTATCCATGTACATTGTTTTGACTTACTATTTTTGAAAACAAAGCTCATAGTACAAGTCTTGACCGTTTTTGACATACCTTATGCTAATTAGATTTGGCGATTTTTGTTGGTAAACCACTTAAAATTCTGAGGTCTTTAGAGCTTCCTAGGCCAGGAACATCAATAAACTGGTCTCATTGTTTTTTAGGCTTGAGTGTGGTACTCCTTGTGGAATGTGTAACATCAAATTGCATAAGTGTGACATTCGTTTCTTGATACTATACGCGTTCGTTTGATAAGTGCATGATGAAAGGTGGTTCTTTTTGTTCAAATAAGCCTCACATAGCCAAAAAGACTTGATTTTATACCCTTATTATTGAGTTCTTTATGTTTAGCCAATTTGAGCCTTTTGTAGCCTGTTTTACAAGCCATATAATAGCTACATTCCTAGAACTTGCCTACCTTATCGGGACAGTCGCAGTTGCATGTTTTTCTTATCTACTTGTCTACTATGGTTGGGTCGGGATTTCAAAAAAGAATATCATTGGGTGTAGCAAGTATGTTGGCAATTGTGTCATTTATTCCCTTTGTTGAGAAAGAAAAAAATTATGAAGCAAAAGAAGAAAGAAAAGAAAAAAAAAAGAGAGATTTGATTTGAAAAGAATGAAAAAGAAGAAAATGAAAAGAAAAAGAGAAAAAGAAAAAAAAGAAGAAAAATTGTTGCTTCATTGAATTATTCAAGGGAATTTACTAGAGTCTAATCCATTTTTCAGAGAGCAATATCGATCTCTCTCTTGTGTTGTCAAAGTTTAAGATGATTTCTCTAGTCGGTGTTGGTTTGTGCTAGTCTTGTAGATTTGTTTTGGTACGTGTCGCTGCGACTACCGGTCTTAGCCCCACATTCCCAAACGTGCCTTGGCACAACCCATTTCTACCTTCACCCATTAGCCTTCCTTTTTGTCCTGATTCATGTACTTTGTAGCGAATGCGTATTTGTTGGGGAAATTACTATCACATTAGAATGCATGCATGTTTCATAAGTTGAGTGAGTGTTTCTATTTCTTTCTATCTTCACAAAATTCACCTTTACATAAACTTATGAGTGTTTGAGTGAATCCGCGAGAATCCGACAAATTGAGCCTTGCAAGATTGAAAGGTATTTGGTTTTTGTCTATACTACGGTATCATGTAAAATCTTGGAATATGAGCTGCGTTTTCTACTTTCCCGTGCCTTTGAATTTGTTTTATTGGTACAACTTGGTCATTACTTTGTTATAGATATGGATAGGTTGGGATTTGTATGTGCATTAACATTAGCTTTGAGTTTTTCATTCACCATTTGTATGTTTGTCTTTGTATGTGTCGAGTGCTTTGCTTAGGGACAAGCAAAGGATTGGTTTGGGGAGTTTGATGATCATTATTTATATACATATTTTATGCTTCCCTTAGACACAAATAACTCGATTTACCGTCTTTCCTTGCTTATTTCTATGCTATTTTAGCTAGAATATCGATTCTGCCGCTTTTGTTATGTTTTAATGCAGATTGGATGCATTTGGAGCTTTTTGAGATGATATAGAGCATGGCGGGGTTGGATCGTAGAAGCTAGGCACGGGAATCGAGGAAGAAAAGAGAAGACATGAAGAGAAGTTGAAGAAACGAGCTAGAATGAAGGTTGCTCGATCGAGCACACCTACAGTGCTCGGTCGAGTCGTGGTCAGAGCTTGCTCGATCGAGCAGAAGGCCCTTGCTCGATCGAGCAAGTCACTATTTCGGCGGATTTTCGTGTTTTCCTTAAATTTAACCTAATTAGTAGGATCTTTTGTAATATAAAAAGAAAGCTCGTCTTTCTTAATTGGAGATGGAGATACATGCTTTCTTAGGCTTTAGAATACTTTTAGGGTTTAAATCAGAAACTTTAGTTTAATTTACTTTTCCGCTGGATTTTATTCATCAAAGACGATTGTCTTTAGTTCAACTTGTATTCGGTATTTCTCAATCTTTCTTAAGTTATTTATTTAATTGACTTCTTGTTCCTTAATTATTCTTTGTTCATCCTTTCATTGTTGTTAATCATGTTTACTTTAATTATTATTGTTGTTGTTAATATCGTTATGAGTAGCTAAATTTCTTTCTAGGGTTGAAAGGGGATCTAGGATTGTTAGAAGGGGTAGATTAATTAATTGAATTGCAATTGCATGGTTATCGTTTGATTATCGTTTTAATTCTAGTTGTTTGATTACTGGCCAGGATTAATTAACTAGTCTCGCAAATTAGGATTGACACCGACCGGGTTAAGACTAAGATAGGCTACGATAATTGAATATAACTCGTTTAATGATAGCGACCGCATGTTAATCGTAGATCTAAAGGGCATAATTGAATCGACCAATCTTGTGACCTTAGATAACTTTATTGCATGATAGTTGATTTTATCCCTATCCCTGAACAATAATCCTAGTGAACCTGTGACCCTAGACTTTTAATCTCATTGTTTTCAACCTTATTAGTTTGTTATTGCTTATAGTTAGTTATTGCTTATTACTAGTTGTTATTATTATTAGTTATAGTTGTTATTGTTATTGTTGTTATTGTTTACTTTAGTTGTTGTTATTAATTGCTTTTAGTTTAGAAACCAAACCTCAAACCCAGAAATTGTTACTTAGAGACAAACCTAGTTTAACAGATTAGAATACTACCGCCTCCCTGTGGATTCGATACCTTGCTTACCGCTGACTATTAGTTAGTAGTGATTTAGGTTTACTTTGATTAAGGTGACGCGACTTTACCCTTATCATCCACAAAGTTGGACCCGTTATTCTTCAGTCGTGTTGACTGATTCGTAGTGTCCATGAACATCTTAAGCCAGGACTCACGTCCGAGCGTGGCACTTGGCATTGGGTCATCAGTATGGCCAGCCATATTGTTATTTAGCAGTTATATCTGTATATAACGAATTCGAAAACTGTGGAAAAAGAAAATGAATATGATAAGTTTCATCGTTTTAATATTGAGTCTAATGAAAAACTGTTTAATGCGATGACTCGTGCATTTATACAATTGACCTTCCTCAAGAATTATATAAATGATCCCAAGACTCAATTTCTGTAAATTGATAAGCCAACCTCTTGGCTAATTCTACTTTTAGAATTCCTGGTCGTTAAATTTCTGTAAATTCTATCTTTTAGTCCATCATAATCACGAGATATTACTCGTACTATAATGTTGAGATAAAATAGGTCAACACTCACTACTTACCCAACGTAGAAGGGGTCATATTATGACTTCCGACGAATAAGGGGTTCATAGAAGTTTTTCCTATAAAGACTAATCTCAATTTTCATTTTAGAGGAAGATCCCATCATCTTAAATTTAATTCATTTTAAGTGAACAAATTTCTAGCATTTCGTGAATGATTTAGACTAAGGTGATGGCCCTATGAACGAGTGACATCTGTATGTCTATGATGAAAATTCAAACTCTATGAATCATTTTTCATGCAATTTAGGTGGTTTGGTTTAGGCGGAATATGATGCAATAATTTAACATGTGAATGAAAAGCAAAAGAATGAAAAATACGTAAACTATTACGACGGTCCTAGTGTGGCCTATCTACCAAAATGAACAGTAAATACAAGTTTGGAATCCATCCTAATGGACCCGAGAAGCTTGACTTTGTCTCATCTTGGTCCATGTAGCGGGAGTGAGCATCCGATCTCCATCTTTAGTCTTCTTAAATTACATTTTCAAAATTACAAAATAAACCTATTTACATTCTAATTCCAAAAACATAATTAAAGGAAATAAAAGGAGATTCGAGATCTCATAAATACATCCAAACCATGTTTCCATCATTACGAAAACATGATTAACTAAGGCCACACTAGGTATTACATTTTTCAACCAATTGCAAAAATACGTAAATAAACCCATTCATTCATTCATTCATTCGACAAAAATAAAATGCATCAACTATATAAATTAATTCTACAAGACATAATTCATTAATTATGTTGATTAATTATCCAAACCACCATTTTATACGATCAAAATTATGTGACAATTCCTTAATTGCCCACAACAATTTTAATCTTCCATAATCCATTTTTATTTTAAACCTTTTTGAAATAATCGGGTATCATTATTGTGAACCTTTTCACAATAACAAACAAACAAACAAACATTATCTTTATAATGCCCAAAAAAAATAAACAAATTTTTTTTTTCTTACTGTTCACTGTTCACGTGAACAGTACCAGTCCCAAATTTTTTTTTTCTCACGGTTTAAGCAAAAAACCGAAAAAAAAAATATACATTAAAAATTTAAAAAAAATTCCTGCTGCTGCAATAAAAAAAAAACAGAAGAAATTTTTTTTTTTTTTTATATTGTACAGTAGCAGCACCAAAAATTGGAACGGTTTTTTGACGATTATGCTTATATTAACTAGATCGGTGCAAACAAACAATGCCTAATCGATATTAAACATTGATACAAGTAGATGATTCAAATTAACCTTTTAATATGAACATCTATAACAGTTTATACCGAAAATATATATAGCACAAAAATGATGTTCATTAACATCCAATACAATTCCATTTACATTCTAATTTAATCCTTATTAAATTAAAATATCAACAAATTCATATATTATCATCTTTAACAGATTAAAACAATAATATGAATGAATCTTTAATGGAACCTAAAAAAAAAATCATCACGGCAAAAAAAAAATTAAAAACCGTGAGTTTCATTTTTATGAAAATTCGGATTTTTTTTTTCTTTCAATAATCATACAATTCAATATTAATGAAAATCACATAAAATAATTTCATAGCCCAAAAGCTCTAATACCACTTGTGGGAATATATCCGTATACATCCCTTTAATCTTACAGGATTATAATGAAATTATGATTTATATGATTAACAAGTCATAAACGAAATTGCATAATAAACAAAGGGATTAGGAATAACCTTTAGTCCTCGTAAATTCGGCCTAAGAACAGATATCAAAGCAGATATCCTTCTAATCGTCTCACCCAAGATTGATCGAGAAATGCCCTTGTATTTTGCTAGAAAATTAGAGAGAAAAGAGTCTGTATCTTTTCTTTTTTTTAGATGCGAAATTGATGATGAATAATTAGAAAGTTGGAATGAGTCTAAAACTCCTCCATATACTCCCTAGGTCACGGCACACATAGGAGAAAAATAAGGGTTATTTTTCTCTTATTTTGTTACCATTTTGACCGAAATTCCAAAGAGTAATCTGGACTCATTTTCGGTTAAATTCGCTTCCATTTAATATAATGTTATACATATTATATTTGTCTAATATGTTGGCATACATTAATAAGGTCCATTACAACATTTTGCAGTGGATATATTAACATAACAATTATTATGACAATCGTATAATATATACTTTAATTATAAATATCGGTATATTTATAATCCTGCTAATTAAATATAACGGTTTATGTTTAATTACGAATTAACATTTTAATTCGTTTAAGCTCACATTATATACTACAACTAAATATAACATTTTATATTTAATTACGAATTACAGTTAATTCGTCTTAGCTGACATTATTTAATCGTTATTAAATAATTATATCATCATCACATTGACTAACCTTTTAGTCAAAAACATCGACTAACCTTTTAGTCATTTAATAAGGCATCAATATGATTATTTTCTCAAATAATCACATCTCTCAATCACATCCTTTAGGTGTGACTTTTAGGGACCAGTTGATCACCGCCTTCTGTATGACAATAACGTCAAACTTATCTAGCAAGCCAACCGTTATCGATAAACGTTAATCAACTGATTACAATACAAAGTATACCATGTGAACCTATAGAGATTTATTTATGTTATTGCACTAACTTTGGAGGACACTAGCTCCAACAGAAGGTTCATGACGTGTTCCATGTTTCTCAGTTGAGGAAGTACATTAGTGATCCTAATCATGTCCTGCAAACTGAAGTTTTGGTGATTGAGCCTAACCTGGCCAATGAGGAGCGGCCGATTCGCATCTTGGATAGGAAGAAAAAGCGCCTTAGAAATAAGGTTGTACCTCTAGTCAATGTACTTTGGAGGTGTGACAAGTTCGAGGAAGAGACTTGGGAGACTGAAAACTCTATGCGAGCTAAGCACCCACACCTTTTTTAGAGAGGTGATTAATTCATTTCTATTGCCCTTTCTCTTGCTTACCTTCGTTTCTTTCCGAGTTAAGTTTCGAGGGCGAAACTTTTTAGAAGTCGGGGAGACTGTAACACACTCCTTTTCCGCTATAAATAATACTTCCTCCGTTCCATTTGGTTGTATACGTTTGCTTTATCACGTATGCCGATGCTCGTTTTGTTTTGCTTTTATCTTTAGTTACATATTACTAAAAATTATAAAAATTTGATATTAATATTGTTCTTGGTAAGACAATTGAAACAAAATCTCACATGACTATCTTTTATGTTATATATTGGAAGTTTTATTAAAGATTATTCTCACTTATGAATAGTGCCCAAAAAGCAAACGTATACAATCAAATCGAACGGAGGAAGTATTAATTTTTACTAATTAAAAAATTAATCTAAAATATTTATAATAATTATAAGCCGTCTTATTTAATTAACTCAATAATTTGCTGTTTTAAAACCTTTCATAATTATGAGGTCACTAGACCACTTTTATATTTACTAAAAAAAAAAGAATGTAATGATTAATTTTTATCGTCTTATTGTTTCATTAAGGAAGTTTGTAATTGATTTATATTAGATAGCCTTATTTTATTATGGTGCTAGACCGTCTTGAGACGGAACTTAATCGTTAAGCTACTGCCTAAAAACCCTAACCGATATACACCAAGTCAATAAATGAGCTGTTAGAAAATAACCCGTATCCCGTTGTTAGCTAATAATACCTCGCGTTCAGTTAGAAGCGTAATATATTAAATAACCTCGCGCAGCCATTTAGTCGTACTCCCCTCAAACTCCTTCATTCTATCATTCTTGTTTGGCTTATTAAACTTTCAACTTCGTTAGCTCCGTTCTCATTCGTTTCTCTTTCATCTTCCTTGATTTTTGTATCATTCTATTCATCTCGCGGTAAGCTTTCTATCCGTACCAATAATGTCCCAGCGTTTTACTCGTACACTTTTTCCCACGTTCGTAAATATATTTTATCTAATGCCGTTTCGGTTCCGTTGCGACATAGTTTCAAACTTGGACGACCCGGACACCGATACTTTCGAGGTTGACGATTCTATTGTAGATTAAACGCTAAAAGGTAACATAGACGACTGTCCTCGGTATTACGTCGCTGTTTTTGCTGTCTTGTATGCTAAATTGGGTCGATAATTACAGTGATTCATGTATCTGTCGTGGATTGTTAAATGCTATAATTTGTGTATGTATGGCGTGATGCCATTCCGAGTTCGAGAGTGGTCTACTGATTCGTGAGTAGCAAGTGAGTTTCACTATGTCGCTAATAGTATGTGTGCTCTAATTAGCGTCAAAACAGGGGTAATGGTTATTAGGTAATAGGTTGTATGCAAGGACTTAAATGTGGGTTTTCTTTGTAGTCTACTGATTGTATGGTACTAGGATAGGATGGTAGTAGGGGCCTTGTTTTTTTAGTTAAATATATTATGTGTTGGTGTTATGAGTGTGCAGGAAGCATTAATAATGTGGTTATAAATTTATGAATCTTGGCCTGATTTCCATCGAATAATCTTTGTGAATATATCACATAATGATAATGGTTTTGCATTGATTTTTGTATTGTATAACTTGAATCGATAATTTGATTATAATTGCAACCCTTAAATTTTTGGTGCATATTAATTAGTTAATCGACTCGAGTGTTTATGAACCGTCTTAATTTATCTGCTTCACAGTATTCTAGTATCCGGGGTACTGGCCGGTCTAGACTGTTGGAGTCATCTTATTAGCCCGAGTGTAGCAAGCTAATTTGGATATCTATGGGTCATCAGCCCGAGTGTAGCAAGCTGGTGATAGTCGAATCGGGATAGCTATCCCAAGAGTGTGGCCATACTTAGACTAGGACCGTATATTTATCGTTGTCCTACCATAGTGATAGGGTAACAGTGATAGGTTGCCTTGACGTTTCATCTTACTAAGTGGTAACTGATTGAATATATTGGTTTAGTAAGGTTATAGATGTTTAATGAGATATTTAATTTATTTACCTTGAGATGATAAGTAAATTAATGAGTTCATATTCTAATCTAACAAATTATTAACTTGTGTTTCTATTGTACATTATTAATTCATCTTAAGTTTACTTGGCTGCTTTATCGTGATGTAATATGGCTGGGAGGACGTCCGAGTTACTCCCCACTGACTGTGGCTGTCATTCTTATGACTGATAGGTGGATGATGGTTGCTTATTTTGTGGTTGGGAATTTCCGAGTGAGCTAGCGAGGTCATTGTTTAGCGCACTCTGTAGTTATTTTCATTAAGACATTCATTATCGTTTTGTTAGGGGTGTTTATTCCCCGAAAACCTTGTATTTTTATTTGAATACTTCAGTTTTTGTTTAGTAGCTACTGCGGTTTCAAGGTGTTTCCGCCACCTTGAACTTAATTTTTACTGTTGTTTTACCGCGGTTGTTACACGAATAAAGGACAAGTTAGAGACCGTTCCCTTCCATATCTCATATGGAGTCTTGTCTACAGCTTTAGACGGACTTCGGTTAAGTATAAGAGCAGCTGACAAAAGAGAAAAACCCCATAGTGAATCAGGTACTACCGTGTGACTCATCATGGATCGAACCATATCAAGTAATGTTCGATTTCTCCGTTCGGACACACCATTTAATTGAGGTGTTCCAGGTGGAGTTAACTGTAATACTATGCCACAGTCTTTAAGGTGTTGATCAAACTCATTTGAAAGATATTCGCCACCACGATCTGATCGAATTGCTTTAACCTTTCTTCCCAGTTGGTTCTCAACCTTATTCTGGAATTCCTTGAACTTTTCAAATGACTCACTTTTATGCTTCATTAAGTAGATATATCCGTATCTACTCAAATCATCCGTGAAAGTGATAAAATATCTATAGCCGTCTCTTGCGTTGATTGACATAGGTCCACATACATCAGTATGTATGAGTCCTAATAGGTCATTAGCACGCATTCCAACACTTTTGAAGGAAATTCGAGTCATTTTGCCGATAAGACATGATTCACACGTGCCAAATGATTCGTAATCAAATGGGGAGATAGTCCCATTCTCAATGAGCTTCTTTACACGTTTTTCATTTATGTGTCTCATACGACAGTGCCATAGATAAGTTTTATCTTTGTCACCAACCTTTACTTTCTTATTATTCACGTGTAATATTTCTGTTGTTTGATCTAAGATATAAATGCCATTCATGGAAACTGCTTTGCCATAAATCATTTCATTCAAAGAGAAAATACAGCTATTGTCTTTTATTGAAAATGAAAAACCGTGTTTATCAAGTACGGAAACAGATATAATGTTCTTAGATAAACTGGGTACATAGTAACAATTATATAAATATAACCCAAATCCACTCGGGAGTTGGATTACGTATGTTCCCATTGAGACTGTAGCAACTTTTGCTCCATTCCCGACTCGCAAGTCCAAATCACCCTTTGCGAGAGGTGTGATATTTTTTTGAGGCCCTGCAAATGATTACACAGATGAGAACCACAACCAGTATCAAGTACCCAAGTTCCGAAACTTGCTTGGTTAATCTCAATCATATGAATATAAGATGACATACCAACAGGAGTGACGCGGCCTGCTTTTATGTCCTCACGGTACACGGGACAGTCCTCCTCTAATGCCCAGTCTTGTGGCAATGGTGGCACTCACTGTCACTATCCTTGCTCTTTGCCTTGCCTTGTGAGCTACTAGTCTCGCCATGAGCCTTGCCCTTACCTTTGTTTTTGTTGGAAATCATGAGAACATCTTGCTTCATTCTCCCACTCAATTTCAGATCCTTCTCGGTCTGTACGAGAAGTGAGTGTAGCTCATGAAGACTTTTCTTCATGTCATTCATGTAGTAATTTGCCCTGAAAGGGCAAAACCATCATGAAGTGAATGAAGCAGACGGTCAATGACTATGCTCTCACTGATTTTGCAATCAAATGCCTCCAGTTTCTCGACGTTCTCAATCATATCAAGAATGTGTGGGCTAACCGGTTGGCCCTTCTGGAGTTTCGCCTCAAAGAAGCGACAGGTATGCTCATAAGTAACGATTCTCGGTGCTTTTGAGAACTCGTTAGTGAGCGTGGTGAAAATTTTATTTGCACCTTGGGCAATGAAGCGTCTTTGCAAATTGGGTTCCATTGCAAAGATGAGTACGTTCTTTATCGCACCCGCTTCCATAATGAAGTCATTAAAAGCATGTCACTCGTTAGCTCTCGTATTGGGGCCTGAGTTTGGCGGTATTGGCTCAGTCAAGTACTGGAGCTTGCCGTCAGCAATGGCTGCATTCCGTAATGCCGCCTTCCAGTCCGCAAAGTTGGACCCGTCATTCTTCAGTCGCGTGGACTGATTCATGTGATCCATAAAATTTTTAAGCCATGACTCGCATGCAAGTGTGGCACTTGGCATAGGGGCATCATTATGGCCAGCCATTTGTTATAGCAGTATTATCAATATAAAACGAATTCTACACTGCGAAAAAGAAGAAAAAACATAATAAGCATACTCATCGATATGAATTAAGTCTAGTGCAAAAACTCGTTTAATGCGAAGACTCTAGCATTTATACAATTGACCTTCCTCAAGAATTATATAAATAATCCCAAGAATCAATTATCTGTAAATTGATAAGCCAGCCTATTGACTAATTCTACCTTTAGAATTCTTGGTCGATAAAATTTTATCTTTAGTCCATCATAATCACGAGAAACTCTTCGGATTATAATGTTGAGGTAAAATAAGTCAACACACACTACTTACCCAACGTAGAAGGGGTCATATGGAGAGTAAGGTCCTATATGCCTACCGACGAAGAAGGGATTCATAGTAGTTTGGCCTATAAAGACTAGTCTCAATTTTAGGTTTTAGAGGAAGATCCCATCAACTTTATTTTAATTCATTTTAAGTGAACGAACATCTAGCAAGTGAGAATGAATAAACTAAGATGACGGCTTAAAATTCGAGTGACATCTTTATGTCCATGATAACTAACATCCAAACTATATGAGTCAATTTTCATGCATTTTAGTAGTAGGTGGTTTGGTTTTGGCGGAATATGATGCACTAACTATCATGCGATGATAAGCAACAAGAACAAAAAAATACGTAAAATTACAAAGTCCTAGTGTGACCTATCTACCAAAATGAACAAAAATACAACTTTGAAATCCATCCATGATTGGACCCGAAAAGCTTGTCTTGATGTTCCCTCTTGGTCCATGTAGCGGGAGTAAGCAATCCGATCTCCATCTTTAGTCTTCTCAAATTACATTTAATAAATTACAAATATAAACCTATTTACATTATAATTTAAAAACATAACTTCAAAGAAAATAAAGGAGATTCGAGATCTCAAAATTACATCAAGATCATGTTTCCATCATTACGAAAACATGATCAACTAAGGCCACTGTAACACCCGCAAATGTACCCTATTTTTATAGTAAAAATATTTTACGGATACTTTTCAGCGAAATTTAGTTTTAGTTTAGAATTAAATTTTCCGTGTCGAATTTAGAATTTCCGAGTCCGTATTTGGATTTTACGCGAGTTTTCAAGTGAATCACGTCTTAAGACGTCATTGACTTTTCCTTGACTTTTTCCACTTACTCTTCATATACTCCCTCATAACCTAATTTCCCTCACAACTCAACATCTTCTTCTTCCTCACCAAGAAACCCCAAATCCCTAGCCTCCATTTTTGATCAAGCTCAAAATCGTCACTACTCCTTCGTTACTCGCTTAAATTCACTAAGGTTCGTCTTATTCCTTCCCTCTCATCTTCCTCTATCCGTATTGGTAATAAAATTACCGTCTTTCTCGCTTTTCAATTTATCCGTCTTTCTCAAAGGTGAATTATATTCATCTTTTTGTTGGAGTAGGTGTCCTCCACAATAGTGCGCCACATAATGAATCTTATTAAGGAATATAATTGGGATATTTATTGACTATATATATGATTAGTCAGTTGATTAACTTAAATCAATAACGGTTGGCTGACTAGAGTTTGACGTTATTGTCGTATGACGGCGGTGATCAACTGATCCCTTTCGGTCACACCTAAAGGATGAAATCCAAATAATAACTAATTATTTGTATACGATACAGTTAATTAGTACATTACATATATTCGATATGTATGAGAGTTAATTGTTAGAAATTGAGTTAAGAACTCAAATTCAATTAAGTTTATTTTCAATTATGCGATAATTGACTAATAAATTTATATCTTATTTTAATACGATTAAATAAGATTTAACTTAGTAATTAATCGTTAAATTACTAAATTAGTTGAGGTTTTGAGATAGAGGTAATTAGTTAATTATATTTACAAGAGTTGTAAAATAAATTAACTAAGCATTGTGGGACCCATTATATATTGATATAATGGTAGAATACTACTTAAAATGTTAAGTACATATTATTCATTTATTTGTGTCATATAATATTTATATGATCAAATTAACACTTAATTATACAAGATAATTAAGCATATGATTAATAAGTATTTGTGGGACAAATATCAAAAATCAAAATGGATCAAATTGAGGCTCACATTGCCGGTTGTGGTGAAGTCAAATGATGATGTTGGTTGTTCTTATTTATACTCATAAGCAACATATGCTTATGACATGAATAGCAAACATGATATCATTTTATTCACTACAACACATTACCACCTTACATGGCAATAAAATAAGAAGAAAACATCACCATTTTGTGATGAAATAACCGGCCCTCTTGGCTATAAAAGGAGAACAATTGTTGTTCATTCCTTCACTTCTTTATTCTTGCTTATTCTATCATTCATCTCTCAAAACTCATCTTCTCACTACAACTCTCATATACTAATATTTCCTAAGTATTACTAGTGTAGTAATATAGTCTAATATTAGTAGTATATTATCTATCTTCTTATCTAGTTAATAATAAGGGTAGATTGTTTGGTTCATCTTGGTGCAACTAAGAGGAGATCTTCTACTTTGGAGATTATTTGTGTTCAACCATATTTGTAGCTCAAGATCAACAAGAAGGAGTTCTTGTTGTGCCCTTATATTTTCCACATCAATGTGAGGAAATTTCTTCTCTTATATAAATGTCTTTATTTTTGCATGCATGTTACATAGATCATTAAATACTAAATTAAAAAGTAAATTAGAAACTAATTAGAGGAGTCTAATTAAGGTCTATGGACTTTCAATTGGTATCAGAGCTAGCTTGTAGCATGCATGTTCATTTTGGACATTTTTATTAAAGTTATAAGATAACTAATAAATCAAAGATTTTGAGTTAAAATACGATTCGGACAAAAAGTTTTGGTGCATGTATACCTACTGACCTCAAAATGTTTGTGGTTAAATTTCGTGATTTTAGGGATTAATTTGCTATTTATTTTGATTTTTGGCGTTTAAACCGAGTTAACATGCATTTTATGGGTTAAAAGTTAACTAAAAATAGTTTCATGTTGATTCTGGCCATGAAATTTTAATATTATCTCACATGCATTTCTTACATATTGTATGTAAAATTTCTTGACTTTTACTTATGTATTGCATGTTCATTGATTTTTATACGATAAAAGTCGATAATATGAGATTATAATGTTCATAAAATTGAAACGTCCATTTCTGGTCTTGAAAATTTTTTGTACATTTTACATTCTGATGTTGATACTCTTGGTGAAATTTCATAATTTGTTTCACTATTTTACTATATCTAATGTTTTTATTTGATAAAACCATTAAATACAAAGCTATTTGTTCATAAAATTAATTTAAATTTTTTGAGCAAATGTTTTTATTTTTATAGTTCCTGGAATTCTTCCAGAATGTACAAAATTTTTGGTTTCAAATTTATGATGTTTATATTTTATTTTGGTTTTATTTCATAATTGTTATAATTAAACCGTAATATTTAGCAAATGAAATCAAATCGATCTAATTAATGACCAACAAAATTAGTAGTGACTAATTTTGAGTTCTAAATCAGTTTAGTTAATTAGTTTGAATTTAAATGAGATTTAAATGTTGATATTGATTTTTAATGGTTAAAAATCAATAAATCCCAAAAAATCGAGCTACAATGAGCATGAATGTGTTTAGGGCGATTTTGGCATGAATTTTGCAGCAATTTATTTAATTTATGGTTGAATGAATGAATGTCATTTATTTAATAATTTATGCAAAGTTTGTACCTAGTATGGCCTAGTTATTTTTTAATCGTTATTACCCGTAATGTAAGGGAATAACGGTTTGGTTGTAATTTTTATTGCGATCTCGTATCGCCGGTTTGTAATAATTAATAATTTCATTTTATAGAACAAATGTATAATAGGAATTTGTATATTTGTATATTTGTAATTATTTTTATGAAGACCGGTGACTCCCGAAAGACGGTGCCATTTTGGAAGGTGTTCCAAGTGAAGAGGCAAGGGACCAAAGGAGTTGGTTTCCAAATTTGTAACTATCTAGTTAATTTGATTAGCTAGGTGGCCATACTAGGATTTTATTGTTGCTTGATTGCTTGCTTTATTTCCGCTCATGCCAAAATCGTCACACATGCAGTTTATTTACCGTTATTGTCAATTCAACGTTATTCAGAATTCACCGACTTAGTTCACTTATAGGGAATTAATAACTAAATTGACAAGATCTCTCACATGTTTAAAAATTGAGATTAGTCTTACCAATTAATAACACCTATGAATCCCGTGTTCATTAGGGCTACCACGCTCGTGGGTCCCTTTTTACCTCGGGTAAGTAGGGTGATACTATCACAAGCTAAAATTGGATTGGACTCAACGAGATAAGCGTTATCTTGGGACTAGGAGATGGATTTAGTTGAAATCCGTCAACCAAGAGTTCTAAGGGTAGAATTAGTCAAATAACGACTTACCATTTCTAAATAAAGATAGCATGCGATGACTATTTTTAAATAAAAATGGGTCTTGAAATCATTTATATAATTTAGTGAGAGGTCATTATATGAATGCTAAACTTGTTAAAATGTTTTTCAAGTAAATTAACAATGAATGCTTATATATTTCTTTTTGTTGTAGTTACCATATTCGCATAATGTCAACATCATCAAACGTTGCAACCTTTGGTAGAGACTCATGGTTGAGGTCCGTCATGGACAAGTGTGTCCTTAAGGATGACGGAAGTAACTTCGTTGAATGGGAGTCAACGATCAAGAGCGCCGCGTTATCCGATAACGTGCTTCGCTACTTGGTTGAAGAGCCCCCCACCGAACCCGCGCCAAGATCGTCCGCAGTGGTTCGGGCCGAATATGACCTTTATTTGAAGGTTGCTAATGACGTCAAGAATGTCTTGATTTGGTCAATCTCACCCAAACTCAAACTCCAATTGATCTCTCTCAATGCATATGCGATATTCACGAGGATCACTTCGATGTTTTCGCAAGCCCCTCAAATTCTCCAATATGAGGCAATTACGAAATTCTTTGACACTCAGCTTCAAAGGGGCCAAAAGGTTGGCCCACACGTGCTCAAAATGGTTGAGCACGCGGACACCTTAGAGCGTCTAGGGTGCAAAATTCCGAAGAATTTGGTGGTGGGTAAGATCCTTCATTCACTCTCACCTAAGTTCACCCAATTTAGGGTTAACTATAACATGAATGGCATGGACAAGAGTTTCCATGAACTCCATGCACTCCTCACCCAAGCGGAGAGGGACATGGAGGCTAGTGGGAGTGAACCCAAGGATGTTCTTTCCATGAAAGCTTATGAAGAACAGAACCTTGGGGTACGGAAGGAAATGGAAAGGGTACGACTCTTTTCAAGAAATCCGGCAGGGAAGGCAGGTTCTTTTAATAAGCCCACCCAAAGTCAAC
Source organism: Heliosperma pusillum (assembly GCA_022085475.1). NCBI lineage: Eukaryota > Viridiplantae > Streptophyta > Magnoliopsida > Caryophyllales > Caryophyllaceae > Heliosperma > Heliosperma pusillum. The sequence goes on from JAIUZE010001732.1 coordinate 79,833, forward strand.
ACACACGCGGAGGCTGATTTCGTATTATTGTAATGGCAAAGGGCATTGGAAAAAGCAATTGCCCCAGTACTTGAAAGACAAGAAAGACGGTTGTGTGACAACGTCAGGTAAAAATTCTTCATCACTCTTATTTCAATAGATTTAACTTGGCTATTACCCTGTCTTCTTGGGTATTTGATACCGGTTGGGGTTCTCACCTTTGTAATCATGTGCAGGGGCTGAAGGACGCGCAAGTACTAGCCAAGGGTGACGTGGACCTGCGCATGGGAAATGGAGCTAAGGTAGCCGCAGTTTCCGTGGGCACCTACGTTCTTCTTTTGCCTAATGGTTTAGAGTTGTATTTAAATAATTGCTATTATGTACCAACTCTTACCAAGAACATTATCTCCATTTCCGTGTTACACATGGAAGGATTTTCATTTTGTATTAAGAACAACTGTTGTACTTTTCTTAAAATGAAATGGTTTATGGCGAGGCCATTTCTATTGGAGGTATTTATGTTCTAGATATTGCAAAAGAGGTCTATCATTTAGAAAACAAGAAGCTCAAAACAGGTGAACCTAATCAATCATACCTTTGGCATTGTCGTTTAGGGCACATAAACGAACGACGCATAAAGAGACTTGTTTCATCTAAAGTACTCAAACCATTCGATTACGAATCTTATGGCGTATGCGAATCTTGTCTTCTAGGCAAGATGACTCGTGCTCCTTTTACGGGAAAAGGACACGAGCAAGTGAAGTATTAGGACTTATACATACGGATGTATGCGGTCCAATGACTATCCGAGCTAGAGGTGGTTATCACCACTTCATTACTTTTACCGACGACTTGAGTAGATATGGATATGTCTACTTGATGAGGCATAAAAGTGATGCTTTTGAAAAATTCAAAGAATTTCAAAATGAAGTAGAAAACCAATTGAATAAAAAGATTAAAGCCCTACGATCCGATCGTTGTGGTGAATACTTGAACAATGAATTTGATTCACACCTAAAAGATTGTGGTATAGTATCACAATGGACTCCTCCTGGAACGCCTCAACTAAATGGTGTGTCCGAAAGGAGAAATCGAACTTTATTTGATATGGTTCGATCTATGATGAGTCTAACAGAGCTTCCTGATTATTTTTGAGGTTTTGCTATCTTATCTGCAATATTTTCACTAAATCGAAGCCCGACTAAAGAGGCAAACAAGACTCCATATGAGATATGGACAGGGAAAGTCCCTTATTTGTCGTTTATGAGAATTTGGGGATGCGAGGCTTTTGTTAAGAATAAGTCTGACGATAAACTCGCACCCAAATCTGACAAATGTCTTTTCGTAGGATATCCAAAGGAATCACGTGCTTATTACTTCTACAATAAACACGAGGACAAAGTGTTTGTGTCTCGTGACGCAGCCTTTTTAGAAAATGATTTTATTTCTAAAAGACAGAGTGGGAGAAAATTTGAACTTGATGAAGTCGAAGAGCCACAAACTGAAAAAGACGACGAGGAATACGTTCCCGCTTCGTCTGACACGGTCATTATTCCTTCGGAACCTAGGAGGTCAAGCAGAATTAGTCATCAACCTGATAGATACCTTGGTATTATAGAGGAACGTGATGACTATAATGTGTTACTTTTTTAAAGTAACGAACCTACTACCTACAAAGCAGCCATTTCTAGTCCCGACTCAAAGATATGGCTAGGAGCCATGCAATCCGAAATGGATTCTATGTACGACAATCAAGTATGGGACTTGGTTGATTTACCTAAAGAGGTAAGACCTCTTCAGTGTAAGTGGATCTATAAGATCAAAAGTGGCATAGATAAACATAATGATGTTTACAAAGCTAGATTGGTGGCAAAAGGTTTCACCCAAGTTCATGGTCTTCACTATGACGAAACCTTCGCCCCAGTCGCCATGCTTCGATCCATAAGGATTATCTTAGCGGTTGCTGCATTTCATAATTATGAGATTTGGCAAATGGATGTCAAAACCGCCTTCTTGAATGGGATTCTAGAAGAGGAAGTGTACATGACACAACCTGAAGGTTTTGTGGATCCATCAAACCCTAAGAAGGTATGCAAACTTAAGAGATCCATCTATGGTCTTAAACAAGCATCCAAGAGTTGGAATCATCGTTTCGATCATGTAATTAAACAAAATGGTTTCACTCGAAGTGTCGAGGAACCATGTTTATACATGAAGTTTAGTGGGAGTAAAGTAACTTTTCTAGTCTTTTATGTAGATGACATACTACTCATTGGGAATGATATTCCAATGCTCACTTCTGTGAAGGAGTGGCTAGGGATACATTTCCAAATAAAAGACTTAGGAGAGGCCCAGCGCATCTTGGGTATCCGGATTTATAGGGATAGATCCAAAAGGGTACTAGGATTAAGTCAGGAAACTTATATTGATAAGATTCTTGATCGGTTCGACATGAAAGACTCTAAGAGAGGCTTTCTTCCTATGGGAAGTGGGATCACTTTGAGCAAGTCAGAGTGCCCTACGAAACCCGAGGAGATTGAACGCATGAAATTGATCCCTTACGCATCTGCTGTTGGATCAATCATGTATGCTATGATGTGCACTCGTCCCGACGTTGCATATGCTTTTAGCATGACAAGTCGTTACCAAGCAAATCCAGGTGAGAGTCACTGGATAGCCGTAAAGAACATCCTAAAGTACTTAAGAATGACCAAGGATTCGTTCTTAGTGTTTGGAGGCGAGACTGAGTTACGTGTAAAAGGTTACACAGATGCCAGTTTCCAAAAAGATATGGATGATATGAAATCCCAATCCGGCTACGTTTATATGATGAATGGAGGAGCTGTTTGCTGGAAGAGTTTCAAGCAAAGCGTTAAAGCGGATTCTACAACAGAAGCAGAGTACCTTGCAGCGTCTGAAGCTGCAAAGGAAGCTGTGTGGATTCGGCAATTTTTGGAAGGACTAACAGTAGTCCCTACTGCCAAAGATCCTATCACAATTTATTGTGATAACAGTGGGCCTATTTTTCAGGCAAAAGAGCCCAAGTCTAGTAACAAGTCTAGACATGTACTTAGGAAATATCATGTAATTAGAGATTACGTGGACAGAAAGGAAATTGACATTTGTAAGGTTGGGACAGATGACAACATTGCTGATCCTTTAACCAAGCCTTTATCAAAGGCTAAGCATGATGGTCATGTCGTCACAATGGGATTGAGACGTGTACCAGAATTTCTTTAGATTATGTAATATGTAATTATTGAATGTTGTATTAATTATTTCATATTTGATAATTGCATTCATTGTTCGAGTTTCATTAAAAACTCTTTTATTTAGTTTGACTAAATTTAATACTTTGTTTATCCGAATAGATTGTAAGACAATGTAGGACCCTATTCAAGTGAATAGGACGAACTTAGTATTTTGTCCCTAGTCACTCAATGAGGTGACGTCTCGAAGTGACTAGATTGTAAGTCGATCGATGGTTGGTTCAACACCATGGGGTCATGGAGATGACTGGTCGATTACATAGACAGACTGTATGACACTCTGTCGGACAGTGACCTTTGTAGAGACCCTTAAATCAATTAATTGATGCGTTGTCGTGGCAGGGTCTTCTATCTTATTCATATGAGTCGATTCTTTTGACTGGCGACCGTCTATCTGAGTCGGTGCAGTTTTCGATTGGTTTTGGTTGATGTTCTAGGTCGTGCCGTAAAAGGAGGCCGATGGACATCTTCTGGATCATGGTGATCTGCATTATACAGAGTAGATGAATCAACAGGAATTGTCCACCCACGTTGGGTACAAACATCTTTGGGCCACTCGAGGAGAAGTTACTGTAAATGCGTGGCCACGCTCGGAAAGAGATCTATGGTAGATTTTCCGGTCAGACGGTTACTCTCCCTATCGATAAAACCACTCTAGATATAATCAATTGCAAGTGCGACCTGAAAGACACCTTGCGTTGAGTGGGAGATGTGATAAAGAGACAAGAGAATTTGTGACGCACACTTGTGTCAGACAAGTAGGAGATTGTTGGAGTAGGTGTCCTCCACAAAAGTGCGTCACCTAATAAATCTCACTAAGGAATATAATTGAGATATTTATTGACTATATATATGACTAGTCAGTTGATTAACGTAAATCAATAACGGTTGGCTGACTAGAGTTTGAAGTTAATGTCGTATGACGGCGGCGATCAACTGATCCCTTTCGGTCACACCTATAGGATGAAATCTAAATAGTAACTAATTATTTGTATATGATACAGTTAATTAGCCCATTACATATATTCGATATGTACGAGAGTTAATTATTAGAAATTGAGTTAAGAACTCAAATTCGATTAAGTTTATTTTTCAATTATGCGATAATTGACCAATAAGTTATATCTTATTTTAATATGATTAAATAAGATTTAACTTAGTAATTAATCGTTAAATTACTAAATTAGTTGAGGTTTTGAGATAGAGGTAATTAGTTAATTGTATTTACAAGGAGTTGTAAAATAAATTAACTAAGCATTGTGGGACCCATTATATATTGATGTAATGGTAAAATATTACTTAAAATGTTAAGTACATATTATTTATTTAATTCTGTCATATAATTGTTATATGATCAAATTAACACTTAATTTTACAAGATAATTAAACATATGATTAATAAGTATTTGTGGGAAAAATATCAAAAATCAAAATGGACCATATAAGGCCATAGTGGCCGGTCATATTGTAAGTGGTGAGGTGATGATTGTTGTTCTTATACATACTCACAAGTGACCAAGTGAAAGTGACATAACAAGTACACCATAATCATCACTTACACTACAACACACCACCACTTTGCATGGCAATAAAATAAGAAGAAAAATCACTCACTTGGTGATCTAGGGGCCGGTCCTCTTGTCCTTAAATAGGACAATTGTTGTTCAATTTATCACTAGTTCATTCTTGCTTATTTTTCATTCATCTCTCAAAACTCATCTTCTCTCTAAAAACTCTCAAAATACTAATATTTACTAAGTATTACTAGTGTAGTAATATATTCTAATATTAGTAGTATAATATCTATCTTATTATCTAGTTAATAATAAGGGTAGATTATTTGGTATCATCTTGGTGCAACTTGGAGGAGGTCTTCTATTTTGGAGACTATTCTTGTTCATCCATATTTGTAGCTCAAGAACAACAAGAAGGAGTTCTTGTTGTGCCCAATTAATTTCCATATCAATGTGAGGAAATTTCTTGTTTTATATAAATGTCTTTATATTTGCATGCATGTTACATAGATCATTAAATATTAAATTAACAAGTAATTTAGTAACTAATTAGAGGAGTCTAATTAAGGTCTATGGACTTTCACTCTTATCATGCCATCTCTTTGTTTTCTCCTTGTAAAGACGGGAGCTTTCATAAGCTTGTAAACGGAACTCATCAAGTGCATTCAATTGTAACATCCGCTTCTGTCCACTCAACTTGGCATCCATGTTGAGCTCCTTGATTGCCTAATAAGCTTTATGTTCCATCTCAACAGGGAGATGGCACGCCTTTCCATAGACCAACTTATACGGTGAAGTACCAATAGGTGTCTTATATGCGGTACGGTATGCCCACAAGGTATCATCAAGCTTCATGCTCCAATCCTTTCGTGACTTGGCAACAACTTTCTCGAGTATGGACTTGAGCTCACGGTTAGAAACCTCCACTTGGCCACTAGTTTGTGGATGGTAAGCCAAGCCTCTTCTATGATAGACCCCATATTTCTCCAATAAGGTATCAAGTTGTTTCTCACCAAAGTGAGTATCACGATCACTAATAACCGCTCTTGGGACCCCAAACCTCGGAAATATGATCTTCTTGAATAATTTAACCACGCGCACGAGCATCGTTTGTGGGAGTAGCTATTGCCTCGACCCATTTAGAGACATAATCAATGGCAACCAAAATATACCGATTCCCTTTTGAGGAAGGAAACGGTCCTTGATAGTCAATCCCCCAAACATCGAATACCTCCACTTCCAAGATACCATTCAAAGGCATCTCATGCCTTCTTAATATAGAACCCGTTCTTTGGCAAGCATCGCAAGCCGTAACGAAAGCTTTGGCATCTTGGAACATAGTTGGCCAATATAAACCGGATTGCAACACCTTTGCAACGGTCTTGGATGGTCCATGGTGACCACCATAAAGAGAAGAATGGCATCCTTCTAGAACCCCTCTCACATCCCAATGTGGGATACATATCCGAAAAAGCCCATCGGAGCAATGTTTGAATAGATATGAATCATCCCATAAGAAGAACTTGTCATCATGCAAGAACTTCTTCCTTTGTTGATATGAAAGGCTAGGTGGCAATTCTTTTCCAACTAGAAAGTTGGCTATGCCGGCATACCAAGGAGTATTGGCTTCCAACATCATTAGAGCATCATCGGCGAAGGAATCATCAATAGGTATATCAATACCTCCATCATCAAACCTCAAGCGGGATAAGTGATCGGCAACAACATTTTCAGCCTCCTTCTTGTCTTTAATCTCAAGATCAAATTCTTGCAAGAGCAAGATCCATCGTATCAACCTCGGCTTAGCTTCTTGTTTGGCTAGGAGATTCTTTAGAGCGGCATGATCGGTATGAACAATGACTTTGGAACCAATCAAGTAAGAGCGAAATTTGTCTAAGGCATAGACAATGGCAAGTAGCTCTTTCTCCGTGGTGGCATAGTTGATTTGAGGCGCATCCAAGGTTTTGCTAGCATAGTAGATAGCATGGATCCTTTGTCCTAGCGCGGCACCTACCGCATAGTCACTAGCATCACATATGAGCTCAAATGGTAAGTTCCAATCCGGTGATTGGATGATAGGTGCGGAAATCAAAGCCTTCTTGATCCTAGTAAAAGACTCAAGACAATCATTAGTAAACACAAAGGGAGCATCTTTAAAACAAAGCTCCGTAAGGGGTTTGGCAATCTTAGAAAAATCTTTAATAAAACGGCGGTAGAATCCCGCATGTCCTAAAAAACTCCTTACTCCCTTGACATTTACCGGTGGGGGTAGTTGTTCAACAACTTGGACTTTAGCACGATCCACTTCAATTCCTCTTTCCGAGACAATTTGACCAAGTACCACCCCTTCATTGACCATGAAGTGGCACTTTCCCAATTCAATACCAAATCAACCTCTTCACAACGCTTCAACACTTTAGACAAGTTAGCCAAACAAGCATCAAATGAAGAACCATAAACACTAAATTCATCCATAAACACTTCCACGATAGATTCGATAAAGTCGGAGAAAATGCTTATCATGCAACGTTGGAAAGAGGCGGGGGCATTACAAAGACCGAAAGGCATTCTACGGTAAGCAAAGGTACCATAGGGACATGTAAACGTGGTCTTCTCTTGGTCATCCGGGTGAATGGGTATTTGAAAGATCCCGGAATATCCATCAAGATAGCAAAAATACTTATGACAAGCCAACCGCTCCAACATTTGGTCAATAAAAGGCAAAGAGTAGTGATCCTTCTTGGTGGCCAAATTTATTCTCCTATAGTCAATACACATCCTCCAACCCGTTACAATTCTAGTTGGAATAAGTTCATTTTTATCATTTTTGACTACGGTGGTTTCTCCTTTCTTAGGAACCACTTGGACCGGACTCACCCATTTCGAATCAGAAATTGCATAAATAATTCCCGCATCTAACAATTTAATCACTTCCTTTTTAACCACTTCTTGCATGTTAGGATTTTAATCTTCTTTGACCTTGGACACATGGTTTATGATCTTCCTCTAGATGGATTCTATGCATGCAAAAGTCGGGGCTTATGCCCTTTAAATCATCTAGTTTATAGCCAATAGCTTTCTTGTGAGATTTTAAAACATGAAGCAATGAAGACAATTGACTCTCACTCAAATTAGCACCAACAATTACCGGACATATTTCCTCATCATCTAGAAAAGCATACTTCAAATTAGAAGGGAGGGGTTTAAGTTCGGGTTTTTGTACCTCAAGGTCTTGAGGTGTAGAAACCAAACCTACAAAGTGTGAGCTCTCTTCCAATGATAACTCTTCTCCATCCAATTCATTTTCCAAAGCATCCATCTCCTCATTCACAATCTCATGATCACCTCCAAATGATTCTAATAGCAAGAGCGCCTCCAAAGGGTCTTTAACCAAAGACCGAGAGATAGAGTCATCTATAACAATGTCAACAACATCCAAAACATCAATAGAAAAGCAAGACTCTTCTAACATTGGACTCCTCATGGCACTATTCAAATTATATGTGACCTTATCGTCACCCAATTCTAATGTAATCTTACCATTCTTGACATCAATTACCGCACCCGCGGTATGTAAAAAGGGTCTTCCCAAAATGATTGGGATTTGGGCATCTTCGGTCATGTCAAGAACAATAAAATCAACCGAAATAAAAAATTTACCAACTTTGACAGGAACATTCTCCAAAACTCCCAAAGGGCGTTTTATAGAACGATCCGCCATTTGCAATGTGACACTAGTACATTTCAAGACTCACATATTAAGCTTAGCACAAATAGAGTAAAGAATGACACTTACACTAGCACCTAAATCACATAAAGCTTTATCAATTTGATAGGTACCAATTGTGCATGGAATGGAAAAACTACCGGGATCTTTTAACTTAGGAGGGGACTTGTTTTGCAAAAGAGCACTACACTCGGCGGTGAAGGCTATAGTTTCTACTTCGTCAAAAGTCCTCTTCTTAGTTAAAATGTCTTTCATGAACTTAGTGTAAGACATAATTTGAGTGATTAATTCGGTAAAAGGAACAGTTACCTGGAGGTTCTTCACAACTTCCATGAATTTACCGAATTGAGTGATGCTTTGCCAATCTATTAGGGAAAGGCACTTTGGCTTTCTCCGGCTCCTTTGTCTCAACACCCTTCTTTGGAGGGGCATCCTCCACATCTTTGACTTGCTCAACCACAATGGGATCATCCACCTTCTTTGGCATAACCTCATCTTTCTTACCACTAGGGGAAACCTCCAACTCAACAAGCACCTCCTCATTGTCTTTGGGCATGGGTGGCTCATCATACTTCGTACCACTTCTCAAGGTGATTGCATTGATAGTATCATGTGGTTGCTCACGTTGAGGTGGTAATTGACCCGTTCTTCTTTGAGATGTAGAAGCGGCTAGTTAAGCCATTTGTGGTAATAGCATTTTGATTGCGACACCATGACTTTGATCATTCTTTTGAAGTTGAGCCAACATCTCCGTTTGGGTCTTAGCCAATTGCACTTCCAAGAACTCAAGTTTGCGATCTTGGTTGTTTTGTTGGACATTTTGGGGTGGTGGAACTTGGTTTGGTTGGGAGTTTTGTATTGGTGGTCTTTGTTGGTGGTTTTGATTTTGATAGCCCGGTGGAAAATTGAACATTTGTTGTGGGACATAGGCATTTTGTTGAGCTTGAGGCACAAAATTTTTTTGGGGTTAAGGATTGAGCACATTGTTGCTTTTGTAAGACAAGTTGGGGTGAAATTTTGTGTTTGGGTTGTAAGTATTAGAAAAGGTACCCGGTGGATAAGAACTTTGTTTAAAAGCTTGAAAAGCACATACCTCTTCCATAGTAGCTTGGCATACATTGGAGAAATGACCCGCACCTCCACAACTTTCGCAAACAACAATTTGGCTAGTAGAAGACACGACATTGAGTTGATGAACCGCATGTTGAGCCTCCAACTTTTCTTGAAGCAAAAGGATTTGATTCTTCAAAATGCTAGTGTCGGAAACTTCCTCTCCTCCTTGGATGGGTGCACTCCAAGAATTGACATACTAGGCATCGTGGATCGCCATGGATTCAATGGTGGCATGAGCAATATCCGTGTCAATTTCTTGAAACCGCCCATTGTTGGCGGAATCAAGAATTCTTCGGGATTTGGCACAACACCCATTGTAGAATGTTATGGCAAGGAACCAAGCATCCAACCCATGGTGTGGGCATTGCCTTTGGAGCTCCTTGTACCTCTCCCAAGCTTCATATAAGCTCTCAAGAGCTTGTTGACGGAATCCCGTGATTTGGCTCCTCAAAGTTTGAGTTTTTTCAGGTGGAAAAAACTTTTGATAAAAGGCAATAGCCAATGTCTGCCAATTTGTCACTCCCATGGTGGTACGATCAAGGATATTGATCCAAAGTTTTTCCTTACCCTTCAAAGAGAAAGGGAAAAGTATTTCCCTAATTCGGGCTTGAGTGACACCCGTTTGGCGAATCATAGAGCAATAGTCACAAAAGTTTTGCACATTAAAATTGGGATCCTCCAAAGGACGTCCCCCAAATTGCTTCCTCTCCACAAGGTTAATGAAAGCTGGTTTGATCTCGAATTCCGGGGCGGTAATTTGAGTGGTGGTGATACCGGCCGGAAGCATAGCCGCGGTGGGCTTGGAATGATCGGAAAGTTTCACCATCTTCTTAGTTGGTGAGGGTGGTGGTGATGATGATGAACAATAAACCTCCTCCTTTTCAAGATTTTTCAGATCGTCTAAGTAAGACTTTCTGGCACTTTCAACTTGTACGGGAGAAGAGGCGTCTTTTACTTCTTTCCAAAAGCGTCGTCTTCTACGAAATGTTTTCTCGGGCTCGGAATCCGGTGAAAGTACTTCTTCCTCACGAGAAGACTTGGGCATAAGGCAACAATATTCAAGGAAATTGTAAGTACGGTCTCAAGGAACAAGTGTTCCTTAAGACAAGACAGAAAAATGATAGAAGTCTACAAATCAAAAACGAAATAAAACCGTGTCCCCGGCAACGGCGCCAAAATTTGATAGGCTATCGCACACCTAATCAAAGATAAATTTCCCTAGACACAAATTAATGTAATACGAGGGGTCGAACACAAGGAGATGGGAATTGCGCTATGAAATGCTATGAGTAGACTACTATCAAGGTCGGTTTAATGGTTGGTTTGGTTTTGATGTTTAGCAAAATATGATGCAAATTAAATAATATTAAAAGAGTCTTAGGGAGTCGGGTCACTCATGAAGATACGTAAATGCTCATGTTAAACATAGTAATTCTTAATATTGTTAATTGTTTAGGTTAAAGACACCCATCTCTCGATATTAGTGTCAACCTTAGGTCGAGTCCTAGAAAAATTTCGTTATGACTAGAGTCGTCCTACTACACATGCTTAGTCTATTTCGATTACAACTTACTAATTATCCATGGCTTCCTTAATCCCTAGACAAATGAAACTACTCACTCATGTTTATGATTAAACTAATAGTATTTGATATAATAAGCATGATGATTATGAAATTATAAAGGAAAACAACTTGTTAATAGAATGTGCTACACTAAGAATTACTACTAACAATTCTAATGTAAATAACAATGAAATCTTGATTAACTAGTGTTACGATTAACTAAATGACTTGTAAGGTAAATGACGAAAGTGAATACTAACATAAAACTAGAATTAGAATTACCGCGATTGAGAAGTATAACTCGGAAATGAAGAACAAATAACCGAAATAGCTTGAATGGAAAGATTGAATTACAACTTTGAAATGTAACCAAGTGTTTGAACAAAGTAATAATGAAATGTTTAACTAAATATGAAACTAAGAGAAACTTGTGTACTTAAACTAAGGAAAATGTAGGGAATAATATGTGTGAAGATAGTGTAAAAGATGATGAAAAAGATGCCTCTAAGTGTCGAAGTCCCTCTCCTTTATATAGGGAGAGGGACTTGAAACGTAAGTATTCACAGAGCCCAAACCTCGATCGGGGAATGGGAACCCCGATCGGGGGTTTCATTTACCCGGCTACAATTGCTTAATTGCTTCATTTAACGCTTAAGGAATCCTATGCTATGTTTTTAAGCTTCTTAATTTTCCGGTTAATTGCATAGTCTTGGCATCCCATGAGCATCCAAAGGAGCATCCCTATGTTGAGTTGTGGACTCCTTGCATTGGGCTTCATTTTAAGTTTCTCATTTGTTCATCAATCCATTTCACAAATCTTCATGCTTGGGCTTGTCATTCTCCATACTATCCTTCCATGGTCCATCTTACTTCCATTAGCTTGGTAGACTTTGGTGCTTGCTAATGTGCTAGGAAAAAGCCTCAAAATGCTTAGATTCCTACAAAATGTAACAAAAACGAGCAATGCATCTCGAACACGTAATTAGCTCACAAATATACTAAACAAAGTATAATAATCTCTCTCACAAAGAGCAAGTGGCAAGCCAAGTGGAGGGCTCCATTTGCACCAAAAGAAAAAATGAGGGCTTACAGAAAGGCCACTTTCCCCGGGCCCCCCCCCCCTCCCCCTCCCCCCCACTTCGTATTGATATTTTTTCGTTGTGGGACAATTCTACTATTTATAAGATAGGTATATTTATCACACCTACAATTTTTTCAATGCTGGACCAATACAAAACAAATTCTAATTAGTATACTATTTTTTTTTCTACAAATAACTGTTTCTTGACTGTTACTAATTAAGTATAATAATAACCTAATACCCTCTCCACACACTTATTTTCACCCCATTTGCTTTTATTGCGTCTTCTCTAGACGCACTTTTGACCTATTGTTTTCGCGTCTATCTGTTACTTTTTTTATTCTTGAAATTTTTTTCGTGAAATATGTCATGAAAATAAGTGTACTTGTTTTTGTTTTATAATATAATATTTTTTATTTTCCAACTTATTTACGGTCAAAGTTCGACAACTTGGACCTCCCAAAAGCAAATAGGGTGAAAATGTGTGTGAAGGGAGTATAAGAATAATAAAAATTATTTTTATTAGTTTTCACATACTATACTCTAGTCATATCATATTACTCGACAATATAGATAGTCAAAAATTATCAAATTTAATACTCCAATAAGCAGTTGCTACGAATTCTCAATATGTAAGTTTCACAACTGTTTTGCGTTATATTTTTTTTTATAGTTATCAATAAAATTTCTTACGTAAATAATAGTTGTGATATTAAAAATATTACACAGTATCTTTTTCGTAATCTTGGAAGATCTTAAAATATACTTTCCAAAAATTGTAAAAGATGATGTTGACCAATAGAATTGCTCGAAAAAAGCCTCTTTTATATATATACTAGATTTTATGCCCGTGCGATGCACGGGTCTATATTATTTTCATTTTCATAAATTTTCAATAATAATTAAATTTTAAAAATAAACTTTTGAATTTTAAGACTATAATAAAATATACTTTTTAAGAAAACAATATTGATATATTGATTCAATTTCTATTTTCACCATATTTTACTAATCTTGACATAACTCGGGTTATGTTTGATCTATATTATGACCCAAAAAATATTAAATGACTCTCTCGTTCAAATCATTTAATAGGTTTACATATGTTTTGATTGATACATTCACAAAAGAATCATCCAAGGTACTTAAGCTCTCTAATACATTGCTTAAGAGGCTCAATAGATTTTGGGGTGATACATATATTCCTAATATGACTTCCATTTGTAATCATTTTATCATCCCAGCTTATGTTAATTGTTCGATATGAGACAATTCTATTATTTATAGGTTGTATATTCACCACACCTACATTATTTTTCAATGTGGGATATATAACATACTCAGAATTACACAAAGTATGTGTAATTATAATATTTTTTACTTCGAATCTAATTATATTCTTTTCATAATCAATACAAAATTTTAAGAGCTCTCTAAAACAATATTTGAGAGAAGTAAACGATTTTGTGTTGATATCTAAATTTCAAGGATGACTCTTTTTATAATGACATGATCATCGAAGCTTATTATATTTTTTCGATGTGGGACAATAATTTTTTAAATTATATGTAGTATATTTACCACACTTACATTATTTTTCAATATGGAACAAATAGCATATTAATTACTACATCATTAAAATTATTATTTATGATACTTTCTTAAATTGTTATTTATAATACTTTCCTAAATTAATTTTGATGATGTAAATTTCATTAACGTGGAGATAATAATACAAATTTTTAAGAGTTCTGTAAGACAATACTTAGGATTCAAAAGATTTTGGGTTGATATCTAAGTTCAAGGATAACTCATTTTTACGATAATTTTTTTGTGATATGAAATGTAAAAGTTTTGATATAAAAATTATAAGCACACTTGAATATAATATAAGAAATGTATATTGAGATAATTAAAAGATTTTTCACATTTTTTGTGATACTTTCCTAAATTAATTTTTTATGATGTAAGTTTCACTAATATGAAGATAATAATACTATTTATATCTAGTATATTTACCACGCTTATATTATTTTTAATGTGGGACAAATAACATATTAAGTAGTGCACCATTAAAATTATTATTTATATAATAAGTTCCTAAATTATTATTTATGATACTTTCCTAAAATAATTTTGTTGATGTGAATTTGACTATTGTGGAAATAATAATACAAACTTTTAATAGTTTTTAGGACAATACTTAAGAGACTAAAATGACTCCTATTTATAATCATACTGGATTTTGTATCCGTGCGTTGCACGGGTAACTAAATATTGTTTTGTCAATAATTGAGTATGAATAAGTGATAAACCATTTAAAATTTATGAAGGGAATACTGCTTAACTCTAGACGCACAAATGAAATTGTTATTTTTATTGCTTGTAAGTTGTAAGTACTCGTACTTTAACTTATGTCACATTATATTAACAATTAGTCTTGCTTGTGACGGGTCTATCTGTCACCAGCTTGTGATGGGTCGGATTCCTCTCACAAGCTTGCAAGTGAGAGGGCAAGTGGTAAAATAATGGTTTCCCACTTGCCCGCCCACTTGCAAGTTTGTGAGATGGATCCGACCCCTCACAAGCTTGTGGCGGATAGTGACCGTCACAAATGAGAATTTGTGTTATATTAGAGCGTTATGCTTCATGCTATTTTAAGTTATAATAATATAATCCTTGTACACTTATTATGCTTCAATTATATACATAATTTTTTGTTGAAAGCATCTTCTCAATGTATATCTCAATAGATATACGGATCGGAGTATATGAGAGTCACCTCATTTTTCTTTTTTATGGGAATATTTTTGATATGATGACTTCGATTTAATTTTACTTCTGTTTTGATCTTGACATTCATATAGTCATGTAATACGTGTGGCTTGATATATACGATTAAACGAAGCAGACTTGTCGCAATTTGACCCTAGTAAAAGTGATTCGACTCAACCCGTTTTGTGTAGGGTCAAAACCCCTACGACATGCATGCTATTAACAAAGAGAACTTATAATAAGCCACAGAAGTACTAACAGTAACTACACTACTACGTTAAAAAGAAGTACATATAAAGCATTGAACTTACATTATTATTATAGCTATGTTTAATTTGTGAGGGAAGTGAATATATGTACATAGTTGTTCATTTATATACAACTTCATCTAGGTCATGTTTTGTTCTATCCTTATATTAAAAAGCGGAGTCTCAGTAAATTGTTATTCTTTTTTGTATTAGTAGGAAGGTTTCTATAGAGGAAATTTGATCACCTCATTGGACCATTTTCTTTGACGGAGGACTTTTCCAAAACAAAAAAACAATAATTTCGTTAATCTGGATGATGTCGACCATGTCGTCAATGTAATATTGTACGGATTTTCATATGAGAGACTCTTAAATGATACTAAAATTTTTTTCTGAATTGAAGTAATTACAAAAAAGGTGATATTCAATTAACTACTGAAAAAAAAATCAACAAACTAATGCAAACTTAAATCCATGTTAGTTGAGATGTATTGAAATTCCATTGAAAATAAATTTATCTACATACATTTGTACACAATAAATCCGAAAATAAAACATTTATGCTACTCTATGTTAAAATTCAAAAGCGACCTTACCGAATAATTATTGATCGTTGTATTCTTCATCAGAATCATACAGAGTAATATATATTAACCTACACATAAAATAGATAAGACTTGTCAGAAAAGCATTAGTGAATAATTTGATTCAAAGCAAAAACAACGTATGTGTAGACTAATGCTACAATAAGATTTAAACACATATAAACCGCAAGATTCAAATAAATAAACACAACAAAAGTAAGAAACATAAATAAAAACAATATAACGTGAAGTGGTGATTATTAATTTTTGAATGAAAATACATGTATATATATATATATATAAACATATTAAGGTAATAGTATTTGATTAGGTTTCTGTACATTAATTTTATTCAATCTAACTTTCATGGTAGAATTTTATAATCTTCATATTTAATTATATTATTAGGTGTTATAGTGCATCACCATTTTTGTGAGAACATGGAAATATGGAATAGTTGTATATCACATTCCGTATTTTATAGGTTGTAGGATACATCCAATTTTTTATATGCTAATTTGCGTACAATGGAAATACATGAATATATTTATATGAGTAGTTTGTATAATTTGGAATGCTGAAGTGTTTTCGAAAAGTTGGAGACTCTGTAATCGCTCGAAAAAAGCTTCCTTTAATAATATAGATAGATATATATATATATATATATATTATAATATATATATATATATATATATATATATATATATATATATATGATTAAAGGAAGCTTTTTTCGAGCGATTACAGAGTCTCCAACTTTTCGAAAACACTTCAGCATTCCAAATTATACAAACTACTCATATAAATATATTCATGTATTTCCATTGTACGCAAATTAGCATATAAAAAATTGGATGTATCCTACAACCTATAAAATACGGAATGTGATATACAACTCTTCCATATTTCCATGTTCTCACAAAAATGGTGATGCACTATAACACCTAATAATATAATTAAATATGAAGATTATAAAATTCTACCATGAAAGTTAGATTGAATAAAATTAATGTACAGAAACCTAAACAAATACTATTACCTTAATATGTTTATATATATACATGTATTTTCATTCAAAAATTAATAATCACCACTTCACGTTATATTGTTTTTATTTATGTTTCTTACTTTTGTTGTGTTTATTTATTTGAATTTTGCGGTTTATATGTGTTTAAATCTTATTGTAGCATTAGTCTACACATACGTTGTTTTTGCTTTGAATCAAATTATTCACTAATGCTTTTCTGACAAGTCTTATCTATTTTATGTGTAGGTTAATATATATTACTCTGTATGATTCTGATGAAGAATAAAACGATCAATAATTATTCGGTAAGGTCGCTTTTGAATTTTAACATAGAGTAGCATAAATGTTTTATTTTCGGATTTATCGTGTACAAATGTATGTAGATAAATTTATTTTCAATGGAATTTCAATACATCTCAACTAACATGGATTTAAGTTTGCATTAGTTTGTTGATTTTTTTTTTCAGTAGTTAATTGAATATCACCTTTTTTGTAATTACTTCAATTCAGAAAATTTTTTTAGTATCATTTAAGAGTCTCTCATATGAAAATCCGTACAATATTACATTGACGACATGGTCGACATCATCCAGATTAACGAAATTTTTTTTTTTTTGTTTTGGCAAAAGTCCCTCCGTCAAAGAAAATAGTCCAATTAGGTGATCAAATTTCTTATAGAAACCTTCCTTACTAATACAAAAAGAATAACAATTTACTGAGACATCCTAAAAATGAATAGAACAACAATTGACCTAGATGAAGTTGTATATAAATGAACAACTATGTACATATATTCACTTCCCTCACAAATTAAACATAGCTATAATAATAATGTAAGTTCAATGCTTTATATGTACTTCTTTTTAACGTAGTAGTGTAGTTACTGTTAGTACTTCTGTGGCTTATTATAAGTTCTCTTTGTTAATAGCATGCATGTCGTAGGGGTTTTGACCCTACACAAAACGGGTTGAGTCGAATCACTTTTACTAGGGTCAAATTGCGACAAGTCTGCTTCGTTTAATCGTATATATCAAGCCACACGTATTACATGACTATATGAATGTCAAGATCAAAACAGAAGTAAAATTAAATCGAAGTCATCATATCAAAAATATTCCCATAAAAAAGAAAAATGAGGTGACTCTCATATACTCCGATCCGTATATCTATTGAGATATACATTGAGAAGATGCTTTCAACAAAAAATTATGTATATAATTGAAGCATAATAAGTGTACAAGGATTATATTATTATAACTTAAAATAGCATGAAGCATAACGCTCTAATATAACACAAATTCTCATTTGTGACGGTCACTATCCGCCACAAGCTTGTGAGGGGTCGGATCCATCTCACAAACTTGCAAGTGGGCGGGCAAGTGGGAAACCATTATTTTACCACTTGCCCTCTCACTTGCAAGCTTGTGAGAGGAATCCGACCCATCACAAGCTGGTGACAGATAGACCCGTCACAAGCAAGACTAATTGTTAATATAATGTGACATAAGTTAAAGTACGAGTACTTACAACTTACAAGCAATAAAAATAACAATTTCATTTGTGCGTCTAGAGTTAAGCAGTATTCCCTTCATAAATTTTAAATGGTTTATCACTTATTCATACTCAATTATTGACAAAACAATATTTAGTTACCCGTGCAACGCACGGATACAAAATCCAGTATGATTATAAATAGGAGTCATTTTAGTCTCTTAAGTATTGTCCTAAAAACTATTAAAAGTTTGTATTATTATTTCCACAATAGTCAAATTCACATCAACAAAATTATTTTAGGAAAGTATCATAAATAATAATTTAGGAACTTATTATATAAATAATAATTTTAATGGTGCACTACTTAATATGTTATTTGTCCCACATTAAAAATAATATAAGCGTGGTAAATATACTAGATATAAATAGTATTATTATCTTCATATTAGTGAAACTTACATCATAAAAAATTAATTTAGGAAAGTATCACAAAAAAAGTGAAAAATCTTTTAATTATCTCAATATACATTTCTTATATTATATTCAAGCGTGTTTATAATTTTTATATCAAAACTTTTACATTTCATATCACAAAAAAATTATCGTAAAAATGAGTTATCCTTGAACTTAGATATCAACCCAAAATCTTTTGAATCCTAAGCATTGTCTTACAGAACTCTTAAAAATTTGTATTATTATCTCCACCTTAATGAAATTTACATCATCAAAATTAATTTAGGAAAGTATTATAAATAACAATTTAAGAAAGTATCATAAATAATAATTTTAATGTAGTACTTAATATGCTATTTGTTCCATATTGAAAAATAATGTAAGTGTGGTAAATATACTACATATAATTTAAAAAAATTATTGTCCCACATCGAAAAAATATAATAAGCTTCAATGATCATGTCATTATAAAAAGAGTCATCCTTGAAATTTAGATATCAACACAAAATCGTTTAATTCTCTCAAATATTGTTTTAGAGAGCTCTTAAAATTTTGTATTGATTATGAAAATAATATAATTAGATTCGAAGTAAAAAAATATTATAATTACACATACTTTGTGTAATTCTGAGTATGTTATTTATCCCACATTGAAAAATAATGTAGGTGTGGTGAATATACAACCTATAAATAATAGAATTGTCTCATATCGAACAATTAACATAAGTTGGGATGATAAAATGATTACAAATAAAAGTCATATTAGGAATATATGTATCACCCCAACATCTCTTGAGCCTCTTAAGCAATGTATTAGAGAGCTTAAGTACCTTGGATGATTCTTTTGTGAATGTATCAATCAAAACATATGTAAACCTATTAAATGATTTGAACGAGAGAGTCATTTAATATATTTTGGGTCATAATATAGATCAAACATAACCTGAGTTCTGTCAAGATTAGTAAAATATGGTGAAAATAGAAATTGAATCAATATATCAATATTGTTTTCTTAAAAAGTATATTTTATTATAGTCTTAAAACTTCAAAAGTTTATTTTTATAATTTAATTATTATTGAAAATTTATGAAAATGAAAGTAATGTAGACCCGTGCATCGCACGGGCATAAAATCTAGTATATATATAAAAGAGGCTTTTTTCGAGCTTTTCTATTGGTCAACATCATCTGGAAAGTATATTTTAAGATCTTACAAGATTACGAAAAATATCTTATGTAATATTTTTAATATCACAACTATTAGTTACGTAAGAAACTTTTATGATCATCAATATAAAAAAAAATATAACGCAAAACATTTTGAAACTTACATATTTGGAATCGTAGCAAAAAATGCTTTCATTGGAGTATAAATTTTATATTTTTTTACTATTATATTGTCGATAATATGATATGACTAGAGTATAAGTATGTGAAAATTATAAAAAATATATTTTTAAAATAATTTTTATTATTCTAATACTCCCTCCACAAACATGTTTTCACCCCCATTTGCTTTTGGGAGGTCAACGTTGTCGAATTTTGACCGTAAATAAGTTGGAGAATAAAAAATATTAGATTATAAAACAAAAACACTTACACTTATTTTCATGACATCTTTCACGAAAAAAAGTTCAAGAAAAAAAAAAGTAACATATAGACGTCGAAAAATACGGTCAAAGTGTCGTCTAGAAGACCGCAATAAAGCAAATGGGGTGAAAATAAGTGTGTGGAGAGGGTATTATTATAATAATTTAGTAACAGTCAAGAAACAGTTATTTTAGAAAAAAAATAGTATACTACTTAGAATTTTATTTGTCCCAGATTGAAAAATATTGTAGGTGTGATAAATATACTATTATAAATAGTAGAATTGTCCCACAACGAAAAATTATCATAAAGTGGGGGGAGAGGGGGGGGGGGGGGGGGCAAGGGGGTTCAAATGAGCCCTCCACTTGGCTTCCACTTGCTCTTTGTGTAATGAAGATTTTATGACTTTGTTTAGTACTATTTGGTTAAGCTAATTCCGTTGTTCGGATGGCATTGCTCGTTTTGTTACATTTTGTAGGAATCTAGCATTTTTGAGGCTTTTTCCTAGCACATTAGCAAGCCCAAAGTCTACCAAGCTAATGAAGTACGATGGACCATGGAAGGATATATGGGAGAATTACAACCCAAGCATGAGATTGGAAAATGGATTGATGAACAATGAGAAACTTAAAGGAGCCCAATGCAAGGAGTCCACAACTCACATATGGATGCTCCTTTGGATGCTCAATGGGATGCCAGAGACTATGCAGATTAACCGGAAAATTAAGAGGCTTAAAAACATATCATATATTCCTTTACGCGTTAAATGAAAGCAATTAATCAATTGTAGCGCGGTAAATGAAACCCCGTCGGGTCCCATTCTCCGATCGGGGTTTGGGCTCTGTGAATGCTTACGTTTCAAGTCCCTCTCCCTATATAAAGGAGAGGGACTTCGACACTTAGGGGCGTCCTTTTTCATATCTTTTTCATCATCTTTTACACTATCTTCACACATATTCTTCCTTACATTTCCCTTAGTTTAAGCACACAAGTTTCTCTTAGTTTCATATTTAGTTAAACATTTGGTTATTACTTTGTTCAAGCACTTGGTTACATTTCAAAGTTGTAATTCAATCTTTCCATTCAAGCTATTCGGGTTATTTGTTCTTCATTTCCGAGTTATACTTCTCAATTGCATTAATTCTAACTCTAGTTTTATGTTAGTATTCACTTTCGTCATTTACCTTACAAGTCATTTAGTTAATCGTAACACTAGTTAATCAAGATTTCATTGTTATTTACATTAAAATTGTTAGTAGTAATTCTTAGTGTAGCACATTCTATTAACAAGTTGTTTTCCTTTATAATTTCATAATCATCATGCTTATTATATCAAATACTATTAGTTTAATCATAAACATGAGTGAGTAGTTTCATTTGTCTAGGGATTAAGGAAGCCATGGATAATTAGTAAGTTGTAATCGAAATAGACTAAGCATGTGTAGTAGGACGACTCTAGTCATAACGAAATTTTTCTAGGACTCGACCTAAGGTTGACACTAATATCGAGAGATGGGTGTCTTTAACCTAAACAATTAACAATATTAAGAATTACTATGTTTAACATGAGCATTTACGTATCTTCATGAGTGACCCGACTCCCTAAGACTCTTTTAATATTATTTAATTTGCATCATATTTTGCTAAACATCAAAACCAAACCAACCATTAAACCGACCTTGATAGTAGTCTACTCATAGCATTTCATAGCGCAATTCCCATCTCCTTGTGTTCGACCCCTCGTATTACATTAATTTGTGTCTAGGGAAATTTATCTTTGATTAGGTGTGCGATAGCCTATCAAATTTTGGCGCCGTTGCCGGGGACACGGTTTTATTTCGTTTTTGATTTGTAGACTTCTATCATTTTTCTGTCTTGTCTTAAGGAACACTTGTTCCTTGAGACCGTATTTACAATTTCCTTGAAGATTGTTGCCTTATGCCCAGGTC